>JAOUQW010000025.1:5612744-5636686 GCA_028565825.1 Olivaichthys viedmensis | reverse complement strand
GAGTTCTTTAATGGTTACACGTCATTTTCTATAAACATAGCATGACAACTTTTATTAAAGCTAAGGATCTGTGGTATATGATTTATTTCTTTTTTTCAGTTGTACATTCATTTTATTTATTTGTTTGATAAAATGCTGCATTAACCAAGTGCAACGGTTAAGGATTTTGGATTTGTGGTGTGAGTGTCAAAACAAAAGCAGAAGAAAACAAAACGAAACAAAAAAACGCAAATGCATTTTTTCATGTTCATATACAGTATCACAGATATTGAAACCTAACGAGAAGCCTGTAAAGTTCTGCTGTGCTTCCAGAGTCCAAATCAGTTCTGATGTACAAAAAACAAAACAAAACAAAAAAAAAAACAAAAAAAAAAAAACTGTTGAAGAATTGAAGAGTTGAAGAATCAAGATTAAGGACATGATGGACAGTCCAAAGAGCCTATTGTAGGCAGCACACTTTAATACTTTTACGCTGTGGACGTGGAAAAGAAAAGAAGAAGGAAAACAAAAACAAAAAAACATCCCGTTAGGCTGATAACAGAACTTATATTTTCAGTTTGTTCATTTGAGAAGATATTACAATACTGTTATGTGATATAAAAACAAGCAACAAAATCACAGTTGATATGGTACCACCAGTACAATAAAGTTGAAGCATAAATTAGTCATGCTTTTCCTAACAAGCAGAAAAAAAAAACCAATGGTTTACAAAGCCTAAGGACTTGGTTTCTTACTCCTGTACGACTTTTTTCTTCTCAATTGTAAACATTTTTAATTCATTACCATTTGTGATTAGTAAGCAAGTTATGTGTTGAAGTTGTATTTCATCGTATTTGTTCATATTGGTTTGTCTTGTGATGGTAGGGTTTCAAACTCAAGAACTTCCTAAGAATGTTGATTTCATAGAGTTCGGTGACTTCCTAATTAGTTCTGGCTATCCAGTACTTTACTTTATAAAGGGAACGCACGCATTCTACCGCGTGTGCTTTAAAACGCTATTAATTACAATTTCCGATTGTTATAAAAATAGAAGGTAGCTGTTCATGCAACTTCAGACGCTCTCCAACCCGATCTCAACAATCCAAAAATAATTTCAGAAAAAAATAATAAAATCAAGTGTATAAACATAGAGGAAATTATAGATACAAAACTATTCGATCTACACTGCGAAACACAATTATACAAGAAATTAACACGTTGAATCCTCAATGGGAGACATACATAATGTGTGTGTGTGTGTGTGTGTGTGTGTGTGTACACTACCCATTGTTGTACCATTCTCCCCAAGTGGCAGTTGTGCAGTATTTGGTTTGTAACACCGTTTCTCAACCCCGTCACACAAACACTATGAAACGAATGAACTAAATAAAACAATCAACACTAAACGAAACAAACAAATAAACAAACAAACAAAAAAAAACAACCAGCGAGCACACAAACACAAGACCTATTCATCCAATGTTTTGGTATGAACATGTGACAAACATCGACTTAGACTTATGTGATTGGATGAATGGAGAGGTCCCATCCTGCCCATCAAAATCACTGACAGCACCCACGTGTTTTAGTAATAAGACACACAACCGCTATGAGATCCACACATGTCGGACCTTCAGGACCAGGACTGTCCTGCTCGTGTTGTAGCAAAGATTTTTCACTTACTTCGATCAAACGGACAAACTGAATGTTTTGACAAACAAATGAATGAAAGGAAAAATACATATCTAGCATTGCTTTATATTAGAAACAGAAATCAGTCAGATATGTGGTGGACAGAACTGTGTCCTAAACCCACTGGAGTTTGTATGACAATGATAAGATACAGGTCAGTTATGACACATACGTAAATGTTTACCAGGCCCTGTGATGGCACGGGGCATGAATAGTGGGTCTTTCTGTGGTGCTGTGGGTCCAATGAGGGGTCAGGGGGTGGGGCTTGGAAGGAGTAAAAAACAAAAACAAAAACAAAAAACAACTGTTCGTGAGTGGGTGGAGCTTAACATCAAATGGTGGGCAGAGCCTAATGCCAAATTGTTCCAATCTGAATTGCATTAGCAAGGCTACAGAATTAGATCACAGAAAGCCACAAAAGGACCCACTATCCAGCAATTATATTTGGTTATAGTTCATATATAAATCAAAAGTTGTTAATTCATTTAATTAACATTCAATCAATGTTAAAGAGAATGTTTCCTTTTATTAGGCATTCTTCTTTTTTAAAAATTCTTTTTAGTGCTAGGATTGCTGCTTGGCAATTAATTTTATTTTTTTTGCGTGCGTCTACGTTTCTGAATACTGAGGTTAACAACTGCTCTTTCTGCAGTGTTCGGTATTCGTTTCTTCTGGCCACAAAGCCAGCTGAGGGGGGGGGGGCAGTCACATGACCAATGTGTGTGGGGGGGGGTTCCATCTCCCATCATCCCGCTGGGCAGTGTATAGGGGATAGTGGGTCGCTTTGAGGACTTTCAAGGCTGAGTGGGATATGGGCAACATAAGAGTCCTAGAAAGAGGAAAACACAGCACATAAGCAAAAAAACGGAGTAAAAAACTAAAACGAAGAAAGAAAAAAGAAAAAGAAAAAGAAATCAGGTTTTAAAAGAAACAAAAAAACAAAAAAAAAAGATACCCACAATGTGCAAACATTACAAGCTAGGAGGACTAGATTGAACTCGGGAGGACATGTTTCACGTTGACACAACAAGGAGAACATGCAGGTGCAAAGACAGAGAGAGACAGACAAAGAAAGAGATAGACAGAGAGAGACAGAGAGAGAGAGAGAGAGAGAGAGAGAGACAGGGAGACGGTACGTCTAGGCTATACAACATGGAGGTGAGGAGATGCTACGAGACAAGAGGGAGGGGAGTGTTAGTGTGGTCAGGAGAAGAGGATCAGGCACTGGCAAAAACTTAAACCAACCCTCTAAAAAGATCATCAGTAGATCTGAGTAATTCTTAATACTTACTAAGCCCTAATATACACTTGACAGTTCTGGTATTACTTAAAAAAAAAAAAAAAAAAAACTTCCTCGAAATGATTACCGAGGTCTTTAATAATCCTACAAATGGTTTTGCTATTCATTTTTCATGAAAGTCTCACAAGTCACAAGTTGTCAGTGTTTTACAGTGGGCAGGATAGAGAATTAGTGTGTGCATGTTTTAGAGGGACAGAGTGCGAAAGAGAGGGAGAGAAATAGGCTATGGTCTAACAGGCAGCTCAAATCTGATATTTTTTTTTCTTCGTATTTCCTATTCGAAAAAGATTCTCCAAAATCAGATTTCTGGACATGTGACTCATCGGATTTCATGTACTCGGATTCCCCCCCCCCCAAAAAAAAAAAAAAAAATTCGGTTCACAGAGCTTCTTTACGTCAGAAAATTTGTGAAAAGAACAACATGGACAAAAAGCAGCATGAAGGCAGGTCAGGAGAGGAGAATACCTGAGCCTGGAGCGACAAAGAGGTGGCCTTGTCCTTTATTGGTTTAAAAACTCTTCACTTTTTGCCGCCGTTTATTTTTCACCGAATACTTTCAGAACCGTAACGGGACATTGCCCATATGTAAAACATAAATCACCACGTTACCAGCTAACTAACCTACTTTCGCCTGCCCTAAACTACTCGGCATACGCATGCCTGTGTCGTTACTATAACAACCAACATAGATATGAGACTACATTTTGAACAAACAAATCTGATTTGGTCACTTGTAATTTGCGATACGGACGCTTAAGAAATAAATCAGATTTGCCCTGATGTGTGAACAAAGCCATCGAGAACTAGAGAGAGAAAGAAAACTGAAAAAGAAAAAGAAAAAAAAGAAGAAAAAAAAGAAGAGAAAAAGAAAAAGAAAAGAAAAAAAAGAGAGAGAGAGAGAGAGAGAGAGAGAGAGAGATAGAGAGAATTTATTCATACTCACATTGCTGGCTGGGGTCTGTGTCAGTGGTCAGTTTGACGTAGTTGGAAGGGAAAAGGCCGACGGAACCGTTCAGCTCGCCTTTCCACCAATCGGGATCCTCCCTGCTTAGCACATTGATGATCTGTCCCTTCCCAAAGGGTAGCTCGTCATCGTTCTGAGCCGTGTAGTCGTACATACCAATCACCTGGCACACTAAACACACAAACGCCACAAGTCTTAAACAAAACATACACAGAACCTTCTGCAATGAGGAAATATGTATGGAACACAATGACAGTTTAGCCTGAGTGATGTAACGTTCTTCAATAATGATTTCTGTTCAAAGCTCCTCATCACCAACAGGATAAATGAGTCCACAAACATAACTGTATAATACTGGTAGGTTTCAGGTGCTCATCAGATTGCCACTGTACCTGCATTGGGTGTTGGCAGTTTGGGCGGGGTTGGTTCAGTGGGCGTGGTCTTACTGGTGCTAGGGCTTAAGAGTTTCACATAATTGGCTGGGAACCAACCGATCTGACGCTTCTTTCCCCTTGCCTACGGTTAAAAGAAAAAACACGCGCAAGACATCGGTCTTAAATGAACTCCAGGACACACGACAGTCTACCTTACTATAGCTGAAAGAGCAATTAACAGACTGGTGCCACCATTTTATTTCAACAGACAACAACAAAACATGCGCCTTCACCTATTGCTACTTGCTGTTTGATACATAGCCTGCAAATAGCCAAGATCCTCCTACTGTTCAGAAAAAGCATGAATGTTCCAGGCTTTCAGAGGTTAGTTTTGGGCTGTTCTCAGAAGCACTTCTGACAAAGCATAAACCAGGCTTTAGGCAGATTATCTTAGAGCGGAAGGTTTGTATAAATCACATAAGATGTATACAGAAGTGTCAGAATTTTAGTCAGGAATAAACAACCCTAACCAATAACTGAGGAAGACACACATCTATTAAGGCGTGCTTACCCCGATGTATACATGATTCATCAACAGTTCATATTTAAAAAAGGTCAAAAGAGTAAAAGGAGTCCGACTGCTCATTCTGGGTGTGTGTGATGGGTGTGTGTGATGGGTGTGTAGTTGAGTGTAGGTATGTGTGTGAGAAGACAGTGCTTACAATTTAATAAGTGTATTTGGACAGAGATAGTGTGTGTGTGTGTGTGTGTGTCTACTTGCGAGTTCGACGCGCTGCACCATATTGCCGTGCAGCGTCAAAAGTTCAGCAGGGCTCAACTTTATGCAAATGAGTGCATTTTTCTTTTAGCCAATCAGTCGAGAGTGGACATCATCGAAGCGGGAAGACTTCATTCACTTTACATAACTGCGAGCTCCTCATTATAATTGTATTATTTGAAATAATAACGAAGCGTTATAACGAACTTGAAATCCTATCACGTCCGTTGGGTTACTTGCTAATGCTAGCTCAGTGGCTTGCTAGTGAGATTGCTAGCTAGCCAAGTGAATGGCTGATGCACGTTATAATGAAGTGTAACAGTCTCACCCACTACTACAGCTTGTTTATTTCTAATGCCGTTCTAATCTTTTATATAGCATTCAATAAAAACATGAAATAGCAAACAGTATATTAAACTGTTTACTTCCTCAAAGATGTTTGATATGGTCCAATACTGTTTCCTTGATTACCATAACGACGGCCATTAGCAAACCCATAGAAACGTCATAGAAACAGAGAGCAGGGAGACACGATGTGACGGCATACGCCGGCAAAATTAGCAAGTGGACGCATACCGTAAGAGAGAGAGACGGAAATAAAAAATGTGTGCGCACATAGAAGTGCAGCTAAGAAGTGAATGTGTGTGTGTGTGTGTATACATATATATATTAAAAAAATTACAGACCTGCAGTTCTCCCTCCCACCAGCCCCCAGGGTTCTTCTTGCGGATAAGGATGAGCTGGCCGGGCGCCAGAGTCAGCTGCTCTAACCCCGTGGCAGTGTAGGGGGCGATCACCTGGGCAATCTCTGCAGAAAAGGAATGAGAACAAAAAAGCGTTTTTATTAGGTTCTCAAAAAGACAGGACAGAAATAAAGATAAGAGTTCAGCCAGACAAAACCTGAAATAAAAACAGAAATGAATAAAAAGTGAGTGCCCCGTTTTATTAACTTCCACCTGCAGGACACTCACCTGGTTTCTTTCCCAAACTTCCAGATTTCCCAGCAGGCCCCAGACCCTGAAAGAAAGGCAGAGCGACAGTGACTTTACTAAAGTATGACAAAGACCTTAGCTGTAAAGTCAAAGGTTTTGAATTTGTTACATCCGCCTTGTTTATCGTTTGGCATTCGTAATTTTTTTTGTTACATCTAACTCTCAAGGTTAAAACAGACAGCGTCGTGCTCGGACAGGTTTGTTACGTGGGTAAGCCACAAAAATTACGTACAGCAAATGATCAACAAGGTGGAAGTAACAAAAAAAAAAGCTTGTTAAAATGATAATGATCAAAATCCCCATCCTGTAATTACTTTAAATTACTTTTTAAACTCAAATACCTTTTCATTGGCTTCCTTTTTTTATCAAACAATATTAAAAACAGTGCAGATTTGTCCTTCATCGTTTAACGTTCACCCTTCCTCATGACCATGTTAATGGTAGATTTGTGGCATGAATGATAAAACGATGAAGGACAAATCTGCACTGTTTTTAATCAAATCATCTTTGAAATTTTTCAAATCCACTGAATGTTTATAATTCATGTTTTACACTTCCCCTGCATACAGAATTTTACACGGAATTTTAAACAAACCAGTTTAAAACAGTTAATCGTTGCTTCCGTTTCATATTGCCGAAGTAGAGTTATGGAGTTACGGCTCCAGACAGATCGTTGATGAATACGGTATTTAATTAAGCTTTCTGGTCGAGTGTACAGTCTCACCTCCGAGTCCTTGGGCTTGACGTAATTGGAGGGGAAAACTCCGGTCTTGCCTGCTACTGTGCCCGTCCACCAATCGCCCTCTTTCTTCAACACTGTGATGACGTCACCCTGCTGGAAGATCAGGTCGCCGTGCTCGCTGCTTTCATACGTATACATCGCAATGTACTCTGAGGACGCACACAAGACACAAAACAAGAGCATGTCATCACATTAAAACCTCTATTATCAAATCCAGAGGATCAAGTTCGGTGTTTTCTTCTGCCTGCCCGAACCTTCAGGTCATAAAAGGCTAGACAGGATCTGCTGATTACAACTTTTAAAATCGCAGAGCCACTATGCTGTTGTCAGTGTAGCAGAGTGCACACGACACAATCCAGTGCAGATGACGCTCACTGGAAACATGAACGCGCTTGATCCCAAAATATTAATAGTTGAGAAAAATACACTAGACCTGTTGATCAAATGACAAAATGGAAGCAGAGCAACGTACTCACATGCGCAGAAACACGAGCGGAGAAATGATCCAAACAGTTTGTCAGCGACAGGGAAAATTGTATAGTGTGCACTCAAGTTTAATGAGAAAACGTGTTAAGCAGAGAAAGCATAGTTCTGTAGAGTGAACACTGCTCAGATCAGAGTTCACACTCCTCAATTAGTTCTGTGTTGGAGCACCAGTGGGGTTCGACCACAGGTCCCAGTGTTCTCAAATTCATTTAGCACTGGCAGCATACGAGTGAGAACTGAGGTACGGCTATGGCACGAGAGTGTGAATTGCTTCTGTACTGTGTGTGTGTGTGTGTGTGTGTGTGATCTTACCTTCGCCAAGATCCATGGGTTTGTTAGGTGTAGGGCTGGGTCTCTTCATACTGGGCGGACTTTCGGAGGATCCTGATTCAATACTGAAACAAGATGCATACCCATCATTGGGACATTTCACACACTCAGAAAAACGTTTCTCTCATTCCAGCATTCCTTCCTTTTTGTCTATCAGTCATTGACTGGCATTTCCTGTATTGGTGTCCTTTTTGTTCGTTCGATTCTTTACGTTTCCTTCACCTTCAGCCTCCATTAGTGGTAGTCCTGCGCTCCCCTGTCTATACCAATTCTGTTCTTTTTTTAGATACTCATAACCCTCTCACACACACAAACACAAATCTATTAAACCCTAAGCTTAACTTCAGCCAGCACACACACACACACACACACACACACACAGTGACCCCAACCTCATAGATTTGCGCACGGGTCCGGAGATGAGCTTGACGTAGGATTTGGGGAACCAGCCTCTCTGGCCCTGCACCTCGCCGAACCACCACATGTCCTGCTGCTCCAGTACAGTGATAACGTCACTCTTGTTGAAGTTCAGATGGTTATCCTTCTTCGCCCGCCACGGGTACAGAGCCTGAGCCTGCATCCCCTCCACCTTCTCCCCCTGATACAGGGCGGGGCAAGACAGACGAACAGATACAATGCTTTACTGCCACTGACAGAATACACGACGAGTTCACACTGCATAAACCATGTAAGGTGAAAACTGTGTCAGTTTATTAAACAAAGAAAGTTACAAGGAGGCAAAATCATCATTTTATCATCAACTAAAATATTTCAGAATTGTTTCGTCTTCACACAAGACTAGTGTTTAAGCTCCTGGGCAGATTTAGGCTGAATCCCAAATGGCATCCAGTCCACTATATATGCTCACTACATAGGGGTATATGCCTGATAGAAGTGCCCATTGGAAATGAACAACTTATATGGAATATCACTTTTCTTTTTTATATTTAATTAGAAAATGCATGATTAAAAAAAAAAGTGTAAATAAAATATCTTATAAAGGACGTGCATTTATTCGGAGCCCTTTTCCTACATCAAGCAACATTTAGCTAAAAAGTTTAGGCAACGTGTGTCTCTTGCGTTAGGCGGAGAGCAGATTATGTTCCGACAGCCAGAGTAGATACGTGCGCATAAGTGGTATAAGAGAATTACAGTGATGTGCCATATCACGATTAATGCTGCATTAAGTATTAAATTAAAGCACAAGTATCTGAATGTGCAGTCTAATCTGTAAATCCACAATTTGAAAGCCCACCTGTCCGAGCACAGGTGAGGGGGAGGAGCCAGAGAGAGTGGCAGGAGTGAAGGCGGAGCGTTGTCGACCCTGCCCTCCAGTTGGCACAGACAGAGAAGGCTGCGTTGGCTGGGTTGGCCACGCCTCCCAACCGTCAGCATCCTGCTTCTCCACCGCCGAGTTCGTTGGCCATCTGAAGGACGACATGTCGGTGAAATATTAAACATAATCACACACAAGGCTAATACAAAGTGTTTCTGTAATGTACGTTAGAGTAAACAGTACATTTAGAATTTTCTTAACTAACCAGGCACAGCTTCCTAATCACTTATTAAATACTTTTCTTTTTAAATATCAGAAGTCAGATATAATATCAGCTCACGTAGTGCTGAAATCTGCCCAGTTACTAGAGGCAGATGAAGACGAGGAGGCGGGGCCTGGAGCAGCTGCGGGTACAGGGGGCGGAGCCGCCACCGCCGCCACCACGCTCTCTGGAATGACTGGCGGCATGGTTGTGGGCGTGTTCGAGGAGGGGGTGGGGGTGACACGTGTACCCAGCTTGGAGGCGAAGGCGCTGGCTCTCAAATTAAGAGGGACTTCGGATTCTGGAATCTTCTCCGCGTAGTTAGCAGGAAACCATCCGGTCTTTCCTTTGATCTCTCCTCCTAACCAACCAGGTTCGCCCATCTGAGACTCGTCCACCTGAGAGACAAAAGTGTTAAATGAGATAAGCCAACAAACGTGATCGTTCAACCCCTTTAAGTTATACACACTTCTTGTTCGTTCCAGGGAGGTACACGAGAATCTGGTCAGTAGGCTAAGTTCAACTACAACTTAAGGCTAACTTGAGTTGAGCTGAACACCTAAAGACTTCCTTAGATCAGTTAGCTACTAACAAATAAGTCCAGATTTACAGTTGCAACCACTATGCATGATACATACAGGCTTGTGCGGTGTTGATCGTTCCCTGATTGTTTTTTTTTTTTTTACATCAAAAAATATATATTAAAATAAATTCACAATTAATAATTTAATCTTTAGATTGAACTAAAGATTCAAAGTGGAGAGTTAGCAAAAATAAAGGGTGGAGAAATTGTTAGCAAGCCCGATTACATATTCCGTTCAATGTACTGAACATTTTTGAGCGTGATTTCATCCGCCTCCCAAAACCTGGTGTAAATTAGCGCCATGTGTGTTGCTTGGAGCTGTATAGCCAGTGTTGCCAGGTGCACAGTTTTCCCGTAGAATTCGGCTACTTTTGAACTTCTTACTTTTGCTGGCGCTTGTTTTTTTTTCCATTCATTCTCAAAAAGATATTCTTTCTTTATGACAAAATGTGTAATAATACAAGACCATTTTAGGACCTTAGAAAAATAACTATTTAGGCAAACTATTGGGCTGCTTTTGTCACACAGATCTGGCAACCCTGGTCATAGCACATACATTACAAACACATACAGTCAGCTCCAGAACTATTGGCACCCTTGGTAAAGATTTTTTTTTGGGGGGGGAATGTCTTTTTGGTTAATTAGCTTGCAGTAAATTTATTCTAAGAAAATATAAAAATGCTAATCCAAAAATATATATTTTTAACATAACCACGTGTCACAATTATTGGCACCCCTAGAAATTCTTATGAAACTGTAACTGAAGCATGTTCTCATTTAGATTTTACTTTTTTAAGTTCACCTGAGTGTTTAGGAACTCTTAAGCGGTCATCCATGACTTCCTGTTTCACTGGGGTATAAATATGAGGTGACGCAGAGACCAAATTCCCTTCATCAACATGGGGAAGATTAGAGAATACACAAATTAAATGAAAAGTGTGTTGACCTTCATAAATCAGGCAATGGCTGTAAAAAAATAGGTACATGCCTGAAAATTCCCAAATCCACTGTTAGGGCAATAATGAAGTTTAAAACAAACGGAGCTGTAATGAACCAGCTTGGAAAAGGACGCAAGTGTATTTTGTCCCCACACACGGTGAGGAGGTTAAAGAGACAACATTTCTCCAAAGTTCACGGTTGGAGATTTGCAGAAGATGGTAGCATTTTGGGGTCACCAAGTCTCCAAATCTACAATCAGACTCCACCACCATGCTAACAAACTATTTGGAAGGCGTGCCAGAGGAAAGACTTTTCTTTCATCTAACCACAAACGAATAGGATACATAGCATCATGGACTCCATGAAGTACCAGGAGGTTTTAAATGAAAATCTGGCTGCCTCTGTCAAGAAGCTACAACTGGGTCGTTGTTGGATCTTCCAGAAGGACAATGATCCAAAACATACGTCCAAATCTACACAAAAATGTCTCAATGACCCCAGAATCAAGCTTTTGACATGGCCATCCCAGTCCCCTGACTGAAACCCCATTAAAAACCTGTGGGGGGAGCTGAAGAGGAGAGTCCACAAGAGAGGACCCAGGACCCTGGAGGATCTGGAGAGATTCTGTATTGAGGAGTGGCGTAAGATTGCTTGCTCTGTATTCTCATCAAGCATTATAGGAGTAGACTCAGTGCTGTTATGTTGGAAAAGGGAGGTTGCACTAAATCCAGAGGTGCCCATAATTGTGAAAACATGTGGGTTTGTTAAAAAATATATTTTTGGATGAGGGTTTTTATTTTCTTAGAATACATTTTCTTCAATTCAAGGTTAGATTTCTCTCATATTCTCAGTGTGAGATGAAGCTAATTCACCACAAAGACCATTTTCATAACCTTTTTTTTTTTTTTTTTTTACCAATCTTTACCAAGGGTGCCAATAATTCTGGAGCTGACTGTACATCAATTTCCTCATATATAATAAAGAAAGTTAACACACTAACCAGGACTTTTGTGACATTGCCAATTTTGTAAATGTTACAGGAGCCACTGTTGACCATAAGAAAAATAGAATACATTTGAATTACACACTTTCTATGAAGCTTAATCTATACAGTCTTTTCTTTAGGGTGTAACCAATGGTGATCTAATGGCATATCAGACGTATTAATGTCCTCCACACTGTTTACTTGTTCTGACAGTAAACATTTAAGAAGTTCTTCTTAAATGAACACATTTCTCTCTTCGTTACTGATCTTGCATTTCCTCTTTAATCATTTTTGACGGCTCTGCGGTCGGCCATTTCCACCATTTCACGTCGCTTTTAAACCGTGATTTAATAGGCGTCCCAGGCGTAGTTTGCGTGATGAGGTACAACCTTAGTAAAGTGAACATTATTGTCAGACGCATTGTGAGCGCACATCTGGCCCAGAAACTTCAACAGGCCGACACACCTTAAATACCAAAAAAAAAAGACTTAAATAATCTATTAATACTACAGTCATACTAAACAAAGAAGTTTATATATAGGCCACACCACCAAAATGATTTTTTTTTTTTTTACTGTCCTCTTATTTAATAAAACTGATTATTCTTAGCTCAAGTGTTGTCCGACATGAAAACCAGCATTGGCAGAGGACAGCATGAAATCGAAATGAAAAGTATCATGTATTTGTACCATTTCCAAAAGACAAAAAGTTTGAAGTTACATTTGCGCACTTACTATAATCAGAGTCACTAAATATCATGGCAGCGACAATGACATCGTTATAATCGCACAAGCCTAATGGTTCATGAGCAAAACGCATGCCATCGGCATCAAGAAAGCTACGGGTCATCGCAAAACTTCTCAGTCATCACGGTGGACTGCTTTAATACTAGTAGCACACGACAACAAGCCAACGCAACAACACACATGCAAGCGCAGTGCTTCCTGTACAGTGCAACACATTCTGATGAAGTCACTCAAATCAAAATAAATAAATCATAATAATAATAATATGAAGATGACAGAGACAAACACGGCTACTCCGCCACGCTGATTTGAAGACCGTTTTAAAGTAGTCGCTGTCAAAAGAAAACCTAAATTATGGTCGACACAATAATTAGCTTTGCATCAATCTTCATGAAATAAAAAAGGTTTTCTCTTGACAACAGTGATATGCCGATACATTCTGTTTCATGAAATAAGATGTTGCAGTTGATGGTTTGAGTTGGTTTGTGTTGCGGCGTGGCAGAGTGTAAATAAAAGATGGAAACTGGAGGAGAGGGGGAGCAGTCGACCTGGACTTACCCACTCCCCTTTCACCTTCACGAAGAGGGAGCACAGGTAGGAGAGAGAGGTCAAAGGTTAATCCCCATACACACAGGTAGACTCACACATACATACACAAACACGCAATCTTCTTAAATATAAAGGTAAGCTGAGACACCCTTTACCAAAATCAGTCAAAAACAGAAAATAAAAGGATTCTTACAAGTCTTATTAGTGTAGAAATTTCGTGACAGCATTCTGTTTTGAGTTTTACAAATGATTTTAAAAGCTTAAAAGAACAGTTTGGCGAAAAAATTACATTTCACATAATTTTCCACAAATGTAGTCTATCAGCCAAGTCATGTTGCATTTTTTTTTTGCCAAACTATTCCCTTAAAGCTGCAGTTAGAGACATGGCCCCCAAATGGGTAACCAAAATGTTAAAAGTCTTAAATGCCAATCGTGGTCATCAAGCCATGGCTGATCACTAACAGCATGATTTATTGGATTACTTAAGTACTTACCATGACTATGTCTCCAGGGTGGATGCTGATCTCATCATGACTGCGGGCCTCGAAGGGGTAAAGTGCTCTGTAGTACACCACCCTTACCTTCTCCTGGTTAAAGCCAGAAATGGACACCTTATCTGAAACACACACGAAAAATAGGTAATCTAGTGCAAAAAGCCTACCATTCGGTCATAAAACGTGTAATATACATGTACATAATATCTAAAATACACACCGGATTTCGGTTTCACTCCTTATGTATCTCTCTATTCATGCATCCTGCCATTTATCTTTCCATCCATCAATCCATCTATCTATCCCAACTTTCCATTCATTCATTACACCACCCATGCATTCCATCCATCCGGTCTACCACCCCAACATTCCATCCATCCATCTCAACATTCCCTCCATCCTGTCCACCACCCCAACATTCCATCCATCCATCCACCACCCCAACATTCCATCCATCTCGTCCACCATTCCATTCATCCTGTCCACCATCTCAACATTGCATCCAGCCATCCACCATCTCAACATTCCATCCATCCTGTCCACCACACCAACATTCCATCCATCCCGTCCACCATCTCAACATTCCATCCATCCCTCCACCACCCCAACATTCCATCCATCCCTCCACCATCCTAACATTCCGTCCATCAATTCATCTATCCATCTCAAATAATCTTTTCATCCATCTGTTTATCCCAACAACCTATCCACCCATTCATCTGTCCATCCCAACACTCCATTCATTTATCTATCCATCCATCCCAACATTTCATTCATTTATCTATCCATCCATCCATTTATCCATTCATCCTAACAATCCATTCATCTATCCATCCAACAATTCTTTATCAACATTTCATCCATCCATTAAAAAATATCTACATTTGTGCACACGTTTTCGCCCTGCTCCGTTTATCCCAACATTCCATTCATCCATCTGTCCATCCCAACATTCCATTCATCTGTCTATCCCAACATTCCATTCATTTATCCATCTGTCCATCCCAACATTCCATTCATCTGTCCATCCCAACATTCCATTCATTTATCCATCTGTAGCCTCCCTCCATCAATTCATGCCTACGTTCTAGGGCTGGCCTGAACAGCATTTAACAGGCTTCGAATACTCGTCTGTGTTTTCGAACAAGTATCCGAATACTCGTTCTCAAAACCACGCTTTCAGACAATAATACTTCTGTTTCATAATTAACCATAATTTTAAGTATGTTCGTTACTGGAGTACGGCAACAATGTATTAATAAGAAGAAGCCAAGATACTGCGTCTGACAGCGCAACATACATACTTACATATTTGAGATGAGCATTTTTCTTATTGCCCGATAATTTAGTGCTCCCACACGTGCTTTAAGCCCATTTTACAGCAGACGCAGTAATCGCGTGGCACGGCGCTTGGTGCAACTCTGCACCAAGCACATTTTTTCGCTCAGTCCTATTCCTTCCACGTGGTTTCTAGCTAGAAACAAAACAGAATACAATATTCCTGCTATATTTTGCAGTGTATGGCCATAATCTAAACAGCAGGGGTTATTTTACAGCCTGTAGTCCTCCTGTATCAGCGTGCGATCTGGCGTCAGTTAAAACTGTCACAGAGCGTAGAAATGAAAATCTTATTGGATGAACAAACTGTATGCGATCATATGCAGTGGTAATGCATGTTTATAATGATCTGACAGTCAGTACATATATTTGCACGTTATATTTACTAAACCAATGCAAGAAAGCACAGAGATGATGCTCCACGCACAGCGTACTTGATAAATTTTTTGTGGCTTAAAAAAGACGACGCTTCCGAACACTAAATAGAGAAACGAATACCAACCTAAGGTACAAATACTCGAGTATTCGTAAAATTGTGCGATCGATCCGCGATTTGGAAGGAATTCCTCTGTCTGAAAACAAACCTGCAATGACGCCCTTCGCAAGTGTGAAAGTTACCAAGCATCCTACAACTGCCCAGTGAACAGAAATCTTTTTTAGTTAGGCGGTAATGTGTTTGTGTAAGAGAGAGAAAGTTAAGGCACATTTGGGCAATAGTTTAAACAAAAAGAAATGATGGCTTTGTTCACACAGCAGGGCTAATTTATTTCTTAAGTATGACATTTTTAGACTCGGGGGTCCGCGCTGCAAATGACAAGTGATCAAGTCTGTTGTTTGTTCGGACTGTAGTTAGATTGGTTGTTAATAATAATTATGGTGCAGGCGTGCGTACAATGAGTAGTGCAACAAAGGGCTGATATAATTTGCCCCCATTGAGGTCACATGTGTTACAATTGGGGAGTGATTTATGATCGGTGTTGCGATCCTGCTCTGTCCAGGTTATGGAACTACTGGTTCACGTGAATAAAAGGATCAAGAGTCGTCCTAAGATTCAGCTGCCCGTAGAGACGCTGCTCGTGCAGTACCAGGATCCAGCGGCCATGTCTTTCGTCACAGTATGTAATCACTCGCATACAGACAGACGCTTTCTTTCTTCTAAGCATTTTATGTCACGAGGTGTTGTGTTTGGAATATTACGATTCTGTTGATGAGTATATACATGATTGCCACTCAAAATACACAATGTGGTAATATCTTTCGATCCTAAACCTCTAAATCGCCTCCACATCTGTTTACTGTATACACGATGTAGAGTAGGTTTAATACCTTATGTCAGTCACACGTCATTTTGTAATGCGAGTTTGGCGTTTACTAAACAGTACCTGTTCTTTCAGAATTTCACAATAATCTACATAAAGACAGGTTACCCCAGGCTGGATGTGGCCAAACAGTGCGAGCTTGCTCCCACTCTGCTCACAGCAATGGAGGGCAAACCCGAGCCTCAGCAGGACAGGTGAGTCTGATCTCAAATCATTGAGTCAAGCCATTTTAGTTAATTAGTTTACATCTATTCATCATTGTAATGGAATGCCCCAAATAGCCTTAAGGGTGTTGTTAGGGTTGTCGCGATCACACTTTTCCATTTTCAATATGATACCAATATCAGAGCTCTGGGTCTTGTCCGATACTCAATACTGATCTGATGGAGACATCCTTTTAATAACCAAGCCCACACTGTCCCTAGCTTCTGTTGCCAAGTTATGAGGAACATCAGAGCTGCAATTTCTTAAGGACAGAGAAAATCCAAGTTCCCAGGGCTTGGAGGTGACTTTATGACTCATGACTTTAAAATATATATATATATATGTGTTATCACCCTCGACAAAACGTAACGGCAGCAAGTCTTTGGCTGATCGATGTGTTGTCCAGCTAGTGTCTTCGTTTTTGCTTGACGCATTTGAAGTAACGGCGTTGCTTTGCAGTACACTCGTTTGTTAATCAACGTAGCCTTTTATACCAAATGCGCACGGAATACGACTACACTGCGGTCACGCACACTAAACGTAATTTCGATTGTATACAGTGGTAACGCGTGTGTATACTAATCCGACGGTCGATGCAGACATTTGCACGTTATATTTACTTACGCATGGCGAGAAAGCATAGAAATGAAGCTCCATGCATTTCCTCCTGTGTTTTGCGCTCTGTGTGAATTGAAAATAAAGCCTAGGCTGCACAACAAATGAAGATTACAGCTCCATTTCCGGAAGGATGTACATTTTGTTGATTGCTACTGGACTTTGATGTAAAATGTATGCGATAAAAGAAAAGAAAAATGTGTATTTATGCGTTTATTGTTTGTCACGATTGATCACGCTCGTACTCGTGGCCGTTCCTAGTGTGCACATGCAAGATGTGTGTCGTGGCAGTCCACATACCATATGTTCACAGCATAAAATGCGTCAGTGGATTGGATCGGAAAATATGCCTAATCCACTGTGGCACCAATCCAGCGTTTTAGGCCAGTATCGGTCCCGATACTGGTATCGTGACATCCCTAGCTGTTGTGTTGCAGCTTTGTTGATTTCACATGGACGCAGTTTGGTACATAAAAAAAAAAAAAATCCCTTCATGGAGGTACTACAAATTAATATTTGATTCAACTTTATTGATTTTCTTGTTTTTTATTTTATTTTTCCAGTCTGATGCATTTGCTGATTCCCACACTGTACCACATGAAGTACCCCACAGAGCCTTCTAAAGCCTCGCCCTTTGTCCTCGCAGAGAAGCCCAAGACTGTTCATCAGCTCCTGGAGTTTATGCTCGACGTCCTCCTGATGCCTTATGGGTGTGTGCTCAGTCTTTTTTGTTTGTTCAGATTTTCTTTCTATACACTTGATGATAACACTAAAATTATAATATCATTTAATATAATTCCTTGTATGTGGTGTCTTTTGGACCTCAAGACATATTTAAGGCCTTTGTGGTTTTTATGGTATATATTTTTATATACATATATATATATATATATTATTCTTCAAAATAAATGACTGATGTGAGAAGAACGTTCACATGTTGTGTATATATTCCACCCTGTTGGGAAGCACAGAACATAACGGGGTGGAACTAGGTTAGCTGCGGTATCAGCAAAATTAGTCCTTCAATAATGGTTGACCTTGAACATATTTTTAAATAGCTCTATCTTGCATATTTTAAAATTGTGGAATTTAATTAAGGAGTTGACGAAATACGACTGAATAAAAATAAATATTTATGAGAAACGAGAATTTATTAAATATGTCTTAAGTAGAAGATTGGGCTAATTTATTTTTTTATTTTTTAAATATTGTATATTATTAGGATAGGTTTTAATTAAGTACCACCTGGGAACATTATTATTATTATAAAATGTTATTATTATATATATATATATATATAACAGAGAAATAAAATATTTAAAAGCGGTCTAAAACGACGCTCTACAGTTCATATGAGGTGGCACCGCATCCAAGAAACAACCCAACCATGTATAGGCGATCTGATTTGAGCCAGGTTTTATTCCCCTCAACTGATGAGAAATGCCAGTGTGAAAAGTCGTTAGTCATTTGCACGTGAGCTCTCGTAACAGATGTGCATCTTGGTCAGAAGTCTAGAGCCCAGGTCAATGAAGGGAATTCATAATATAAATAAACTTATTTCCTACTACAATAGCAGAAGCTTTTGAATGCCAACAATGCCGCAAGTCTTTGTCAGCTAAAATGTCCATCATGTATGCTTCTAGTAGTAACATAAAGTAAGATTTTAACTGCGGCTCCTCTCAACAGGTTCGTGTTGAATGAGCAGGCAAGTCGTCCAGCTCCCTCCTCCCCACAAGGGGGCGCGGTAGCAGGTGGCACGGTAGCAGGACAGGGCCTCCCTCAGCCTCCTCCAGGGATGAGCCTCTATGCTGTTAAAAGGGTTATTGGAGAGGTGCAGTGGAGCCCTGAACAGCTGGAGCAGGTGAGTGTTGACCCTGAATCCATTCAACAAGTAACAGTGATCAGGAAACCCTAAAGGAACATTGTTGGGGACAAGTGTACTTGCACGAAGACTCGCTATAAGACAGAACATCACATTTGCGCTATTGTAGCCTACTTAGTAGCTAGCAAAGCGACTAACTGCTCGCAGCCATTTTGTCAGTGTTAAAACTGACGCATGCGTGTGGTGCATTATGGGTACGCAAATGTGTCCATTAAACCTAACATCTAGTCTGCCTGTTTTTTTTTATTGTTTTTTTTTTTTTCGGTAGTGCAAGTTAGGGATTGTAAAGTTCATCGAGGCGCAGCAGGTACCCGAAGTGGAGACGGTGGTCCACCTGGTCGTCGCCTCTAGCGACACCAGGCATAGTGTTGCTACGGCAGCTGACCTGGAACTAAAAAGCAAGCAGAGGTATGGGCCGTTATTATGGGATAGCAGGCACACGTTATGATTTTAAAAAGTTTTAAAGCGTCGTCCGCTGTGTACCGTTTTGTGTTCCAGCATCGTTGACTGGAACAATCCACTCATCATCAACAAGATGTTCAAAGTTTACTTAGGTGACATTCCACTCAAAACAAAGGTACGTTTGGGAGATTTCTGCAAATGTTTCAAGATGCCAGTGTTTCTATAGGAATTCAGATTGTATCTAGGATGCTTCTGTCATCTATGACAACCAAGACATCAACCAAGACTGATGTCTGTCAAGCTATTTATTTGTTTGATTGTTGCGTTTTTTTGTTGTTGTTTCCTTTACCCAGGGTGCCACAGTGAAGCGGGAACTGAAGCACGAGCCGGTCAGCACCAGGGTCAAGCTGAAGATTCTGCCTCATCTGCTTCGCTCCAGACTCGCCGCCGAGTGCTTTCCTGCAAACATCCAGGTCAGTGAGCGGGAGAAAGAGTCGTCATAAGGGACGATGAGGTAAAAGTCTAAAATTATGAGAGAATTTAAAAAAGAAAAAGTAGGCCCCAAGTGATTCTGCAACCAGTAGCGCAGTTGTGCAACCAAAAAAAAAAAACCCGTGGCTGAGGCAGCTATAATGCTATTTCAGGGCTTTAAAATAAAATAAAGTAATAGACATAGAGAGGAAGATTAGGGACTTGAGAAGTAATGAAAAAATGGCGACATGGAAAGGACAAAATGTGCATCGGAAGTGTGTAGCAGTTGCTCATCTTAATAGGTGCTTTGTGCGTTTCAGGTCGTCTATGATGGGCTGTTTGGTACCAACACCAACAACAAACTCCTGTCTCTGACTTTGCAGTTTGTGCACCATATCTGTGTTGTGTAAGTGTTCTTGCTGTGTGTAGAACATTTCAGAGTTTTTTTAAAACTGCTTTTGGAAACCAGTCCCACCAGTACTCGTACTGAAATTACACGGACGTGGATTTTCCTGCAGCGTGAAGCATTTTGCAGGCAACAGCGTCCACGAAAATGGAAAATGTTACTATTTCTATGCGTTCTGTGCATTATTATTTATTTTTGACGCACCAAAAATAGCAACAGCGCATCAGCCCCACCAATTGTTACATTAGGTCAGCGTTTTGAACCGGAATTGTTTTGTTTTTTTGCTCTGCAGGTGTCCTGATACGAACAAGCCACTGGGTCTGATGCTGCTAAACGGCCTTACCAAGCTCATCAACGAGTACAAGGAGGTCTTGACCATTCTCAACACAATACTGCTTGAAATTTCAGTTTAAACTAACCGTCATGCAAGTTAACTGACCTCAGCAGCTTTCTCCACTTAAGCGTAACGATTGAGTGAGTTAATGTGATATGAAATAAACAGTGATGCTCGTTTTTGCTCTTCAGGATCCTAAATTGCTGTGTATGGCCTACTCAGCCGTTGGAAAGCTTTCGAGGTAATTCGCCTTTTTCTTGATGTTGATCATTGAAACTGGTTCAGGACCCGTTCTCATTTCTAGTCAATCCTCTATTCTAATGAAGCTTCTCCAAAAGGTGTGCTAACTACATACATTTTTTAAATGATTTTTTTAAATAGCCGAATGCCGCAACTCTTCACTAAAGACATAGCCCTGGTCCAGCAGTTCTTTGAGTCCATGTGCAAGGTGAGTCTGGTTGAATTTTACATAATCTATTTCAGCCGTTTAATGAATAACGTCCTTTACTTTAGAGAATCTAAAGAATTAAAAATTCTGTCCCCACCTCCATGTTAACAGGAGGAAGCTGATGTGCGATTGGCTATTCAAGAGGCTTTGTCCATGATGGTGGGTGCATATGTCAACCTGCAGGGGGCTCTCCTAAACCTAATGGAGGCACTGGTAGCTGCTTACATTGGAAAGGTTTGTTGACTTCATGACCTGATGGTTCTATAAGCTTTTTTTATTTATTTTGAGCTCACCTTCTGTATCTTGCTTTTATAATGAGTTGATATAATGGTTGTTAATGGCACCTTTTACTTGCCTTAGCCGGAAGTGCAGGTGCGTCAGGTGGCAATGAAGTTTGCCAGCATGGTGTTTGCGCCGGATCACGTTCCCTCCAGATACCTGCTTCTGCTGGCTGCCGGAGATCCGTACGTTGATTCTAATTATTATGACTTCCATATTTGCTTTTTATTCTCACAAAGCTTTTGTCTTTCTAATGTGACTGTGTTTATGTACTATGCATAGTCGCGAGGAGGTGTCTGGAGAGGCCCAGCGCACTCTCAGGTCTTTTTCTTCTAAGAATGCGGAAAAGGAGGGCTCCAAGCCCATGCCGTCCTTTCCAGAGATGGTCAGCTACATCCAGGAGAAGGTCAGGCCATCTAATAAAAAAATAAATAAAAAATGTTAGGATGGTGTTACTAAGATATGACTTAACTCCGTAAGCTCTTTTTGTCGCTTAGTGCATTAATACCCTTTTTTGTGTGTGCTGATGCGTCTTAGGCTGCCGATAGGATGAAGACTCCAGCCAAATACATTGTTGGAACTTTAACACTTCCTTTTAACCCCGCCACATTTCAAGAGGTGAAACAAAATTGTTATGCATCTCTATCCATTTCTCTCACAGCCCTGCTCTAAGAACACATCAGACCGTTTGAACGAATAATAATATTATTATTATTATTATTATTAACACGTTCAATTTGTATAGCGCCTTTCTCAAACCCAAGCAGAACCGTTCCTAGCTATATGAGGAAGATGAAAATGTTCACAAGAGAAAGGGAACACATAAATACGGGTTAGATAACGAGGTTTAGGTGCAAAATCAGCCCAAAATCCCTCCTCCCTGTTCAAATCTGCGCTAAACCACGCCCCAACCTGCTACAGTGTATTAATAAGTAATGTGCAAAAAGTCACCGTTGACCCTCTTTTTCTAGATCGTTTCATACCTCCGGATGTGTTTGGCTCATAGCGCTGGAGCCACACCCGCGTCCCAGAGTTTGATCGACATGCAGGATGACGCCCCTGTCATTGGGCGCTATGTTCGGTCTTTGCTCGCAAATGAAGCTTCACCCTGCTCCTCCACGCCTAAAGGGGGAGACGCCAATCCGGCGCAGGTCTACATGGATCTGCTGCAACAGCTTCTGTCGGGCGTTGGCGGTAAATCATAGACCTGAATTAGAGTGTGGGCCACAACTTATTAGGTCATTAATAAAGCCGTTGATTAGTTTAGCTAGGCATACAACAAGGAAGTGTTGTGTCTAATTGTGCGCTTGTTTTAATCACAGTATTTACACTCCGTATTAGACCAGATCGAATGTTATTATATTTAAAATAACTTGTGTTTTTTGTGAATATTTCCTCTGCAGGTATTCCCGTCATGTATTGCTTGTTGGAGGTGGTGTCCGTCTGCCCTCAGAAACTTGCTCCCAGATTTGCCAACAAGATCGATTGGATAAAAGCAAGTGGCTCATTCATCACTTCATAAAATCATTCGGCTCAATGATTGCGCGTATCGATCCACAATACTGATATTAACGTTATACATTTTTAATATCGTCGTGTGTCAGGGTCTGATGAACACCAATAAGGAAGACATGCGAGAGCTAGCGGCTCAGCTCTATGCCGTGGTTGTCTCCACCATGTCTGGCAACGAGCTCTATACCGCGGTACAAAACCTGATCAAGATCACCAAGGACACTCATGTACGTATGATTCAAGAAGTGTATGCATTGTGTTTGTATACGTGGCGTCTTTTAGATGCAAAGCACCTCCTGGACCTGGCTTGTAACTCGCATTCACTCTCACGATCTTCCACAAGGGTGCGCTATTACTCAACTATTACTCGTTTGTGCGCGTCGTTGTTGGGAGGGAGGAAAGCAGCGGGATCTCATGAATGCACAATGTTTGCACTCACAAATCTATAAGTTTATTGAACTTCACTTCAGCCTTTGCTGGTAAAAGCAATCCAGATTCCACGTTTGAACTAGGGCGAGCTTCAGTTATCACGTCTAGAAATATTCAGGTCAACCAGCACCAATATTCAGCCGGGACCGAAGCACTTCAGCCAGGTTGTGGAAATGAGCGCAGGGGAAAAAACAAAACAAAAAGTACCAGGGCACCTTGTAAGAGTGGTGCTTTGCATCAATGACACTGTGTCCTTGTTAAATATTTCCCTGTAAGTGATTTTGAAGAAGTTTCAGAAAGATGTTAAAGGAACGTTTTATTGAGAGGTATTGAGTGTGAAATAAACTGGTTTCTTTTTAAACGCAGAGTCCCGAGACCCAGCACGGCGCCATTTTGGCTTTAGGATACATGGTGGGCAGGTACATGAGCCAAAAGCATGGCTTGACTTTGTTCGAGAGGATGACTGCCACATCCAAAGATGATGAGGAGTTGATCACCATAGCCACCAAAACCATCGGTATGGCCATTGACGAGCGAGAAACAGGAGCGCTGTCGAACGCGTTGATATCGTGAACCAAATTTGTGTTTCAAGTAAAAGGTTTTTGCACAGTACACCATTTGCTCATCATACTGCGACCGTACAGTCACATTCTGACATGCAGTGCATACAGAAAATTTTCAGACCCTTTTCAAGTTTTCCACATTTTGGTATGTTTCAGACTCATCTTGAAATGGATTCAGCTAATTTTTTTCCACTCATCAATCTACACACAATACTCCACAATGACAAAGCAAAAACAGGTTTTTGGAATGTTTTGTAAATTTATTAAAA
>JAOUQW010000025.1:5589101-5599582 GCA_028565825.1 Olivaichthys viedmensis | reverse complement strand
AAAGATAAAGTTCAGTTATGGACTGTACTGTAGGTAATGTTAGAACATAACTACCTCACATGAGTGGGTGTCAACCAATTTCACCCAAGCACCAATCTATGTAATTGAAATCAGCCATTCAAGAGGAGTTAACCGTTTTTTTTTTTTTTTTTTAATCAGACTTTTATAACTGGGGTGTTTACTAAATTTACCACCATTTGTGGGTTACATATAATGGACTATTCGATTAAAGTGAACTATGTATTTATTTGTGCATTTCCTTTATCAGACAGGAAAAAAGTAATATGAGGGTTTGGTGGAATAAGAAGTGCTGAAGTGTTCATTCATCCCTCTGACCTGGAAGCTTTCTCTCTAGCTCTTTCTCCTCTTCCTCTGCAGACTCCTCTTGAACTCGCTGATCTGTAGAGTGGACACTGGTCATACTGACGCCACTGCCAGAGCGCACCCTCCTACACACACACACACACACACGCACACACACACACACACACGCGCACACACACACGCGCACACACACACGCGCACACACCACAATGATACTACTAACAGCATACATGTTAATGAATTAAACAATGGCTTATTTTATAGCTTAGGGCAGAGAACACATGAGCCTAACAGTGTGTTCAACTATCAATATACTTTTTCTTATTGTTTGTCTAAAAAACCAAAGACATTTAGAACAAAATATCTCCTGTGACCTGTTCAGTTCGGGTGGCGTCTCTGACCTGAAGGTTGGGGGAAGAAAATCTGGTGGCAGCAGAGGGGGAAGGGGCAGGCCAGACATGGCCATGTCAATCAAGTGCATGGCCAGAATAAACTCCTCGGCCGTGAGCTTCCCGTCCTGATCTATGTCCGACAGGTTCCTATGACAACCACACGGTCAGGGTAAAAATTAAACGTTGAAAAAAGAAAAGGTCAAACGTACGTACACTAATATACAACCATTTGGTTCTTTCTTAAAGCTGCAGTACGTGACTTGATTGTTAAGGGTTAAAGAAGTAGCTTTATAAAGTCAGCAGAGAAAAAAGAAAACGCACTTTTAAAAAAACAACATGGTGGTCTTGTGCTGCTGCCAGTCTCGCTGGAACGCTCAAAATGCCAATTTAAAGTCACGAACTTTCAGGTCAGATTTGGCACAAGTTTCTATTTATTTTTATTTTTTAAGCATCATTGATATGCTTTCCTGGTTTGTCGTAGGCGAAGGCGTATTTGTGGGCGGAGATCGATTTCAGGTGAAATATATGTATCTTGTTCTCACCCGACAGACCTGTGCACACACCGGCTGTGTGCCAAGCCAAGGCTCGCTAAGTGCTGCCCTGTAAGTACAGTAGCACTGAATTGTACAGCTCTGGATGTCGGCTGAAAACCACGATTAGTTTCATCTCCATCTTCCTCAACATCGGTGTGAATGACTGAAGTCCTGCACTGGACTGTCTCCTATTGCCTGACGCTTCGCTACATTAGAATACCTTCTTAACGGTAAACTTTTAAAACAGATGACGGAGCGTATTTTCACGCCCGTCATGTACTGGTGATGTTTCCATCAAAGCCTCGTTCTCACTGAAATCGATGGCGAGAGGTGCGTTTTTGACGGATATCAAAAAGTCCTTGTGAATGCGGCCCTAGACTCATACGAATGTCTGGCTACTATAAATGACCGCGTTGTAAAGTCAGTGTTAAATCAGAGACATTATAAATTGTACATGAAGGATATCCCAAAACTCCCCCACTTTTATTCTCTGTGGCGTCAATGCTGGTTAAGCCAGAAAAAAAGAAAATTGAACACAGCTGGCAAGCAAAAAGGTACTACGAGAAAGCCTGAGCCAAAATGAGGATAAACACTGGCATAGCTTCTGAGAAGTGGCGGGAGAGAGGTGCACAGCACAACCGACGTCACACAAAATGCCAGACGGGGCCTCTAAATCCTCAAAGTTACATACTGCTGCTTTAAGCCATAATAAAGCAAAAGAGTAATACATGTGATTGCCAGTATATCTTCATCACTGCTGAAACACGTCAGAATGTTTGGTTATAGGCCCGCTAATATTTCTGAGAAAGAAAAAGCAATGCATTGTAATCTCCTCACCAAATGGTAGCCAGCTGGCCCTGTGGTAGACTGGACTGCATGAGGATAGTTCTAGCCTGCGGCCCTGAGAAGAGGGGAAGAGGAGACAAAGAAGGAAAGAGAGAGAGAGAAATGAATGAAACAGAAGCCGACAATGCTGACACTAGTGTCTCAGGATCCTCTTCACTTTACTGACTCATCAGAGAGGTTGCAGTTAGATCAGTGCACGCACACACACACACACACACACACACAGGAAAAAGACTTTCACGTTCAGATCGGGTTGACCCTGAAAATGATTGAATATAAAATCATTCTCATTCTATGCATCATTTCACGTCTACTCCTTCATAACATGGTATATTCAGACTAAACCCCAGCTGAATACTCATAACGGTCAACAAAGCCCTTGGATGCGTGGTACCTGTAAGATGGCCGCTCATCATCTTGTCATGGCTGTTGAAAAGTTGGCGATACTTTAGCCGTGACGACTGGGGCACGGCCCAATCAGTGGGCACGGGGGCTGCTGGAGCACTGAGAAGACAGAAGAGAGGATATTCAGAGTGCGTATGCGAGTGTTTGTGCGTGTTCGTTCACGTGTGATGAATGGAGACTCACCTAGGCGTCTCGAAAGACTGGCCTTTGAGTAGTTTGGCACTGGAGCGGTTGAAAGAAGAGGATGAGAGAGGAGCTGAACAAGAGAATAGTAGAAGAGGAATACTTCACATTAATGTTGCTAATAATAGATGGAAGCTCACAATGGACTAGCTAGCGATACAGCATGTTAACTGGTGACCACAAGCTTACAGTCGTCAACCAGGGTAACATTTTGGAGTGAGTTTTCCCATAATGCCCCACGACAGCCTCTCACCTTGGTGGGAAAAGCCTGATATGGGCTGCATCATCGAAGGTGCTCCATTTGCCATTGGGGGTACAGGAGGGGCCACCGACGTCACCAGCGGGGGCGACATGCCCATACCGGGCACTCCGGGAGGAAGAGGGGGGAGGGGCATGGGCGGCACTGCCGGTAAACCCGTCATGGCTCCCATGCTGGGCACTCCTAAGAACGACAAGGCCAAAGATAAGCCTCAGCTTACAGGAATGATGGTTATTATCACTGCACTATGACAAGCTGGAGCGACATTTATACAGGTTTAATGACTCATTTTTAATCAGGCTAACAGGTAATACAAGTGTCTTTTAAGTCTTTAAAAAAAAAAATGCTCACTGTAGGTAGGTGGGAAAAAAAGCTCCATTGAGTACTCTTTAAAGGAGCGGTTTGTAATTTTTTGAGACCTCTGCTGCCTGTGAGGCAAATTGCAATTGCAATGAAAACAGACAAGCCTTCTCTTTTACCACAACCAACCCCACCCCCTTTCTTCAAACTACATATTCAACCTCAAGAGTTGCCTTTTAAGGAAAAAAGAGGCAGAGCTGAGCCGCTCCATTTCAGTTGGAGGCGGAATTCATTTCTGGGCCAGAAACATGCTAACAAAATCCTGAAACGAAGAAACTAGCGAGAGCTATTGCACGACAATATTATAAATTGTCGTTTTTTGTTTTTTTAAGGCATCTTTGAAATTATATAACTATTATAGGTCTAGGAACACCTTTAAAACATCTGCGGCGGGGCTATTAAAAAGAGCTAAAAACCCAGTTGCCATGTCTTAAAATAGTAGCCAAATACCTCAAACACCTCTAGCAGTCCTCCCGTCAACACTAAACAGTACATGGAACCATATTTAGCCCGGAAAATGCACTGCATGTCAAAAGCACGACCACTTTATACTGCACTGCGCATAAATCATGCATCAAGTATCACAAGTCATTAAGCTAAATTATTCATCTGTTAAGGCAGTAATGACTCATTTCTTTAGCATGCCGTTAGGAGCTGCTGTTACCGAAGGGAGCTGGAGGAGGTAAGGAGAGAGGCGGCTGCTTCATGGAGGGGGGCAAGGAGGGGGGCAGCGGATGCCCCTGCAGCTTCAGCTTGATCAGCTTCATGGCAATGGAGAACTCGTGCATGTCCATCTTCCCATCGTTGTTCATGTCGGCCAGAGCCCTACGGGACACAAGTGGAGCACTTTAGAAGCATTTTGTGAAACTTGCTTATGGTTGCTCTCATTAATCATTAATCAATAGAACTGACGATATAAATAATTAAGAAGATTGGAAACATATAAACTCTGTTAAGGAGTGTCAAGTTAACTATAAAGAGGCATTGAGAACTAGTACGTCAATGATGAAGGCTTCGTTCATTACAAAAAAAAAACCAACAACTAAATTTTCGAAATTAGACATTTGATCCATATCATCAACAGGGGAGTTAGAGGCTTTACACAAAAGGCAAAAAGGGTTTTACGTGTCAAAATGAGGGGGCCATATGACTATCTGGAAACCACGGCTGCGGAATATTCATCTGCATTATAAACTAGACTGAACAGACTAAAGGGGCTTGTACCATATCTGGGCCAGAACAGGGGCAGGTAAGCCTGACTGCAGGAAAAAATTCCTGGCCTGGTCACCTATGAAGAAAGAAAGGGAATGTTATAGTGTATTACACAAAGTTCACAACAGAAGTACAGTAACACAGTACATCAGTGCTAAGGTCAGAATAAAATGAGCACGTGACTCAGACGTGTTTCAAAAACTAAAAGACGAGACGAGATTTTACAGCTTTTAAGTGCAATTATGATTCAAAGTGTGAAAGGTTATACAACCACACACAGTTTCTACTTTGTTAGAAAAGTGCCTCGGCATCAAGAGTGGACTTTGAATCAAGCGATCCACCCACCAAAGCCTGTGTAAGCACAGACAGAAAGCCGACCTGGTTCATTTCACTTCTGTATTTATTCATGGTCACTAGACGAGAGAAAGGTTTCCAGATTTCCAAAAAGGATTTGTGATTCCCAGTAAAAGCGATCTAAAAGCTTGACAACTCTGAAGGGAAATGTTGCTGTCTTGTTTCCACCACCACTATGCCTTTTTATGGTCCATATAAAAAGACGCAGACCTGTATATCATTAATAAGCTTCCATGCTCAATGTCTATGTTTCCTACTTGCCTAGCAACAGTTTCCTTAAGACTTTAACTTGGATGATAAGCGCATTGTGTGTTCGCCTTCCTATGCTGAAAGTCTATTAAACCAATTTAGCTCAGAAATACATCTGGGCCTGTTTTATATGCAGCCTGTATTCAGTTTCGCCGAGTCATTCAAAATCTTTTTGGAGGTTCATATTTATGTTGAAGGAAAGTCAAAGAGGAGGGAGATATTTGAGCTTCTCCCAAACTATGAGACGGGTCTATCGAGGGTCAGTGACCGGTCAAACTGCGAAAACGCCAATGATGTGTGAGTAACATTTACACATCACACACGCAGAATACACAGGAGCGAGAGTGTGTGTATGTGTGAGAGTCAAGGAAGATTGGGGCCGTTTTCTGAACTGACAAGAAATACTTCAATAAACGCGTACATCAAGACGAGTGCAGGGTTGTGATCAGCACACACACACACGCGCACACACACACACACGCGCGCGCACACACACACACACTCTCTCTCCATCCTACTCCAACAGGATGTGTCCTCGACCTCAGTCTGTCTGCTCTTTCCTGCACAAGCACACACAGGGCGCCTTTATACCCCCCAAAAGCCAAAACCAGCCTCTCCCTCTCTCAGCGTGGCTGATTGTGGGCTTGCAGCCATGCAGCTCTTCTCCAGCCAACACAAAGAAGGACTATCCAGCACCGGGGATCACCAACGGGTCAACGACCGCTAAAACCTGTTACATTAGGCGTGCTTACGCCAATAAAGGAGAATCCTACCATAATGTGAGACTGAATGTCACTACCGCTAATCTCCTTTTAGTTTAAAAACAAGTTGGAAAAATTCTATGTGGTAGCGAAGGAGGCTGCTGATTACCATAACTGAGGAAGTGGTGACAAATAATGAATGAAAAAGCTTTATACCACAGCGCTGCTGAATTCCCGATTCTGATTGGTCAGAAGGTGTTGATTTAATTATCTATAACTGCACGGCTCTGACGGCAGTGCCGGCTGCAAGTCAAATCACAGGTATATATTAATGCTCTGGTTCTTATACGTTCTCGTTTCCATAGTAACTAATTTTTTATTAAAGAATAAAGCTGTTCCTTTAAGTTTTCCGCCGTGGGAAAGTCTTCAGGGCAGAGCAGTTTGCGCTTCGCGGTTTATCAGTAACGTTACAAGCTGCATTTTCGTCCTATTAACTTCCAAGAAAAAATGGTGAGGGAACGACTGTTTATAGTTGATATAACATAAGTGATGACAGGAAGTAACTTGTTTCACGGACGTTGCACAACATTAAACGTAACTATAAACAGATAAAAAGTATGTGTCGTTCTTTTATCAATAAAAATGTGCAATCGTAAGTAAATTGCTGTGGTATAAGCGCAATAAAACATGCCGGGACGGGCTGTTATAGGATGAATGTTTTCTTGGGAGACTTAAAGGAAAGGTTTTTTTTAACTAAATCGTTAACTTCAACTGTAATTAAAGCAGTGCAGTTCAAAACGGCCAAACTTTAAGTTTGTAATTTTAAGAGCGCTTTTCTGCCTTCGAGGCAAATTGCTATTTAAAAAAAAAAACATGGATTCCCCCTCCCTCCCTAACTGACCTGTTGAAACTACATAAGCTTCCATCAGTTGCTTTTAAGGGAAAAAAGGGGGCAGAGCTAGGCAACTGGGGGGGCGGAGCTCATTTCTGGGCCGGAAAAATGTAAACAGAAGTCTGAAATCAAGAAACTAGTGAGAGCCACTGCATTGCAATATCGAAAATCACAGTTTTTTTTAAAGGTATGTTTGCAAACAGTTTAAGATTAATACAGGTCTAGAATACTTTTAAACATTACAAACGGCACCTTTAAGATTTTAATTTGTCACCCACAACCTGAAATGTTTGTTCAGTATCATGGATCAGCCATGAACAAACTGTAAATCATATCCTAAATGAATGAATGAATAAATCCGGTTAGCTCAGTCAGCAACAGTCTCTTAGACTAGAGAACTCCTTTTTCAGCTCGTCTTGGTGTGCTCCATCACTGTCCATCCACGCTGTACCAAAATGTGTCCCAAATTTGCATTGTATTTTACATAACCTTTCGTGTTTTACATTGCACTTTAGATGGTATTTTGAAAAATGCAAATGTGAGGAGGTGTGGACTGATATTGGCCAGCTGCAGATGCTAGTATTTATTTAGTACATAAAATAGCCAATTTATCCTTTTTCCTATAAGACCAGCGGTGATTAGGATTTGGGGATATGGAAGCTGGTCCCAGGTCAGTATAAAAGGGCTCTGTGCACCCAGAGCATGGACTAATGAACAGGAAGCTGTGTGTCCTCGGCAGATTAACGACCAGGACGTTCATTTTCATCATGAGGGTGAAAACAGATGAGTTTGGAGAATTACTGGTAAAGGGACATCCAGTAAAATGATGTTCGGGAAATCCTTTTAGATGAACTCCGTTAATTATTGGGTTTGGTTCTACTAAAACAATAGAGCAGTGCTTCTCAACTGGTAAGCTGAGACCACTTTTGGTTCACAAGCATGCCCGGAACGTGCCACGGGTGCGTTCTTCTCCAACAAAAAAGGCAATCAAACTTAATTCATATAAATTTTCGAATTTCCGATGGTGAGCTTTAATTTTAAAATGCATTTGCATTTTCTCGCTTATAACTTGCATCCGTCATGGGTCGGCCTGTCACAATTACGACATAATCGCCTAATTGCCCTTCATTGAGCTGATTAATTATTTGAGCTTTAATCGTTTTTGAGATTTATCGTTAGATTCCACAATCATAAGCATGAATGACAAGACTTAGTACATTAATTATTGACACTTTTTCTACACTTAAACGTTTATTGTGCAGTAACCGATTTGTGCATTTCAGTAATAGGTTTTTATATAGTTATTATTTGTGCAATGTCTAAAAAGATTCATTTCGTTGAATTTAGTTCTAGTTTTATTGTTGGTAAATGGCAGTGTATGGTGCATCATTACACTGCTGTTATGCTTAGATTATAAAAGTGGCATAAAGTCAACAGAATAAGAGAGTTCATTCGTTAATCGCAATTATGTGCATGTGCCCAGTCTTTGGTAGCCTAACACTAAAAAGTGACACATAGACCTACAGTCAGTCTAATAATAATAATTTAAAAAACCCTACTCAAACACACACACACACACACACACACACACACACACAGCAGTTTGGTAGCTTTTCCCAGCATAGCCTTGAAAGAAAAATATTACACTAACTATATTGAACATGAAGGCTTGCAGGCTTAAGCGCCATTTAGCCTTCTATGCTTATTGCGTCAAGAACGAAACGCATGCCAGTGTTCCTGTTATTTCAAAGCAGTGCATTACGACATGGGAGGCACGTTAAATGCAGCATGATTAATCTCAAGAGAGTCCCATGTTTTTTTTTTTATATTCAGTGGAGTACATTGCCATTGTACTGCGCTCATTGTTGAAGATTAGGAAAGCAGTGTTTTGGTTTGGGATGTTTTCGATTCAATCTGATATGTTGAAATAGCTTTTTAGTGCTCGTTTCATTTGTTTTCATGGTGTTAGTGCCTGAAGGCATAACCCGTTACTGCACTAATCATTCTGTGAAAGAGATTAGAAGGGTTAGAAAGTTAAACTGATTTTACTTTAAGATTAGTTAAGAACAACTGCTCTAAGTGTTCAGAAAGTAAAAATGCCAAGTGTGTGTGTGTGTACACTGACCTGTGATGAAGCCAGCAGGTGTGGGGGTCAGGCTATGGAACTGTTGATCATGTTTGGCTCTCTCGTCTGCAGAGATAACCCACGTGTCCAGCCCCCCTACCACACACACACACACACACAATAACACAGAAGGAAAGAGACACACCCATTTTTCCGGTGAATTTAACTTAAAGATGCATGCAGTCAGAAAATCCGTTTCATACACACCCTCACACACACACACCGTTCTGGGTGTGCAACAGCACTCACCTCCAAAGGGCGTGGGAAATTGAGCCATGGTTCAGTCAGTTAGCTGCACCCTGCCACACTCCTGTAACACACACGCGCAGAAAAATTACTCATTTGTGTGCTTGACACTTTTTATTCCGTCTGGTTTTAAAAGCTGCATTTTCAGAGATTAGGTCACAAACCCATTAAAACCGACTCCATTTTGTTTCCCGTGGGACGAAGAGACAAGGTGACATTGAACGTGGGAGATCCACAGGAAACTTGCAAAACAAACACACACACAAATCCTGTCTTGGGCTATAATTGCCATTTACAGTACAGCTTAAACCTGGTGGGTTTCACCATTCAGTCAAGACCACCTGCTGTCTCTCAATGTGTGTGTGTGTGTGTGTGTGATTTGTGAAGGAGGTTTCGGTTGAGCCCCACACGTGGGACTTTAGCTGTATAAGAAAGGGGTTTAGTGTGAAAGCAAGCCAGAGTGGAAATCTAGGGAAGATTAACGTGACAATCGACCAGGACGAGACCTAGCACAAGTCCCCAGAAATTATCGGCAGAGTTCATGTGTGAACAGAAGCCGTTACATTACTGGGAAAGGGGGTGGCTATTTATCCTCCGAAACACGCTGACACCTTTTGAGGCGGCTGATTTAAAACATTGGCACAGTAAAGCGACAACAGGAGGCAGTGTTCCCCCCACACATAGGTTCTCTCGCCCTTGCTCTCTCAGAATGGATTTATTAAAAAAATAATAATAAAAAAAAAAAAATTTTTTTAACAATAAATACATTTATGGGACAAATTTGTAATGAATGACCGCTAAGCCGGAACAGGACGATTTAATGTAAACATTCATATAAACAGAAACTGAATAAATGTAAACGCAGAAATAATAACCCGCGGAATTATTATGACTAATATTGATTTGATGTGAAATTACAATTGCAGGCAACAACAAGAGAAAGAGACATCCTAAAATATTCTAGCCATCAAATGAGTTAGCAACAGCAGCTAATGCGGCATCAAGGTTATATATATAGTGAAAACAGTGTGATTTGTGAGGGTTTTTTTGGTGAAGTGCTCTTACGACATGTTCAAATAGGCCTCCTGTTAGCCTGTTGTTGTCTCCAGTTCTTATAAATAAAGATGGGAAAGGAGAAAGAGACAAAAAACAAACAGACAAAGAAGGGAAAAATAACAAAAATAAAGAGAGAGAGAAAAACAGGAGAGGAAAAAAGCCAGCAAGACTAAGAGCCCCAGTCTGTTAGCAGTTATCTCCCAGCTGTGTAAACGCTGCCACAGTGCCTGTACATCCACCCACTGTTAACTCACCCTCACATTCTCTCTCCCACACACACACACACACACACACACACACACACACACACACACACACACACACACACACACACACACACACAC
>JAOUQW010000025.1:5572136-5587136 GCA_028565825.1 Olivaichthys viedmensis | reverse complement strand
GGAGCCACGTGGGATTCAGGCGTGTTTTATTTGGTGCATTGGTGTGAATTGTGCAGTATTTTTGGACTGTTTTCTCCTGATTTAACTTAATACCTCAACTCATCAGATGATGTCATGGTTATACTATAGGGACCATTGTGAAAACATGGGTTTCTTTCCACCAAATGACTATGGTTTCATATGCATGGTTCATTTTCATAAGGGTTTATCAAGTTTTTTTTTGTTTTTTTTTTTTTTAGCTGGACCCAGGTGTGTTAGAGCATGAGCTACACAAACATGTGCATGTGGTCTACAGGATTCAGATTGGGAACCATTGGGGTTTTTTTTTGGTTTATGTGCCAGTCATGACCATTGGACTAATTGCTGTTTGTCAATGCACCGTCTCAAACCTTTTGCTAGGAAGCCAACATGAAAGGACTGTACTGCAAGCTGGGCGACGGCGAGGAGGTGAAGTTCATTATACAGGAGACGGTGAGTATAGACAGCATTGTGCCGTGCAGCATAGATATTGTTTTACATTAGAACAAGCCATTACAGCATATACACTCCAGTTTATCAGGTAATAGGTCACTTTGTAGATATGCAATTACTGACTGTCGCCCATCTGTCGTTATGTAAAATTTGTCAGCCCCGCTAAACCCTGTCCATCAATGGAAACGGACCGCCAAGGGACCACCACTGATCAGATATTAGTTGGGTGGTGGAACATTCACAGGACAGCAGTGACACAAATGGTAGTGGCTAGTGATGCACCGAAATGAAAATTCGGGGCACTGTGGATTGAAAACCAAAAACCAAGTGCTGGATTTTTTTGTTTGTTATTATTATTAATTAGCTTTTTGTACTTTTGCATAAATTTGCATCATTTATTTAGCTTTTTATGCTTTTTGAAAATTGAAAAAGCATTTATTAATTAATGCTTAATTGAAAAACTACAAGGTAATGAAAGTCAGTCCTTTCAATAGCACATTACTCCACAAAACTGAGCTGACAATAATAAAATATAAAACTATTATATGTGGTCTGCATATTGACCGGGATGTCATGCTTTTAGGCAGTGTTTCAAACATGTACTGGAAAGGGCGAAACGGTAACGTTGTGGTCGAAATTTGACATTTTTACTCTGGCTGAAACTTTGGTGCATCCGTAGTAGTGGCATCTTAGTTGTTGCACTGGTACGAGTGTATCAGACGCAGCAGTGGTGCTGGGATTTTTAAACACCTCAATGACACTGCTGGGTTGAGAAGAGACCACCAAGCAAAAATCTCTAGCCAGAAGCTGACTACTGATGAAGGGCTAGTGGACCAACTAGGTAGGTGTGTTTAATAAAGTGTACTATTATGTCACTACCATGTCAGTGTCACTGCTGGGCTGAGAATGGTCCACCATCCAAATAATATCTGGTCAGCGGTGGTACCGTTCCATTAATGAACGGGGTAGAGGAAGGGTGGACAAATTGTGCATAGCAACACATGGCCTACAGTTAGTCATTTTCCACCTACAAAGTGACATATATTTATTAGGGTTACCTAATAAAATGACCAATGAGTGTAGTTACCGTATAATTACTATTATTGAAATATTCTGAGTCTTTGTTGTCTTTATGAACAGAGTATACCTACAACTATCGGGGATCATGAGGTCAAAGTTCAAGTGAAAGGCTGTTCGCTCAGTCCTGTTGACATTAGGGTGAGTGTTCACTCGGTCAGCCTGGCTCGTGTGCTGCGGCGTGACTCTTTTCCCAGATTTCTGTGCTGAGAACAAGTCAAGCCACAAACAAACATCTCTCGTCTGTTTTTCAGCTGTGTGAGGACTTAAAGCTGCAGAGGGAACACGTCCCAGTTGGCCGAGAGATAGCAGGAGTCGTGCTCCAAGGTTACATTTCTGACCTTGCTTTTACATTTTGTAGAATCGTGTGTAAACATTTGTTGTCATTGTAACAGTTTTATCTTCTCAACCCTTTAGTCGGGCCCAGAGTGACCTTCTTCCAGCCCGATGATGAAGTTGTAGGTAGGAACCGTATGATTGGTCAGTCCATGAGTGAGAAAACTCTAATGAGCGCGAGATTTGATTTATTTTTGCATGTTTTTTTTAGGAATTCTTCCCCTGGATGCTGAGATGTCTGGGCTCTGTGATGTTGTGCTTGTGGATGAATATAATTTGGGTAATTTTAATAACAGACCATCACTTATGTTTTTAGACTGTGATAGTTATATATTAACATGGGAAGTATTTTATTTTAAGTGCACCATGCTGTTGGTATGTATGGCTTGCTAACGGTGTGCGTCTGTGTGTTTGGACAGTTCAGAAGCCTGAAAAGGTGAGCTGGTTCGAAGCTGCTGCAGCAATTAAGGATGGTCTCAGGGCCTACACAGCTCTACACACTCTGGCCCGGATGGCTGTTGGACACACACTGCTTGTACTGGATGGGGCGAGTGTATGTCAACGCCTCTCGTTTTGTAATAACTGAGTTGTTACCACAGGTGTTATTATCACGAGCATTATATTCATAAGTGTCAAAATGGTAAGGTTTTTTTTTTTTAATAATCATGATTTAAGTAAAAGTGCTGTTTACCTGAGTGGAAGCTTGACCCTCATAGGTAGGCGAACACATAAATGTCTCTGTAGTTATGATTTCACTAATTAGGCTCCCGTCGAGAAGGCAGAGTAGTGAAATGAAGTGCTGTTTTAATGTTTGAAAAAAAAAACTGTGAGCTTTGAGAGTTCAAGTAGCAGAGTAGCAGTCAACAATAATGTTAATGTCAAATCTATCTACCCATTGCACCTCAGTCAAGAGTTCCCACACGCCTTGCAAAACCTGGAATTGTATGTACTAGTTTTCCATGGAAAACATCTGGAAAATGGATAAACATCTGGAATGTCCTGGATGTACTAGTGAGGTCCTGAAAGCCACTGAAATTGCATTTTTTACCATATTTGTACTCCTCAGCTGACATATATATTATGTAAGGGAGACTATCTAGATCACAGGTGTCAAACTCAAGGCAAAATTGGAGAAAAAAATATACTGAACCGGCCCGTGGTACACTTACCCAACATTTTCACACTGGAGCAGTAGAACCTAGAATTCCCACCAGACTGAATTTGAACACTGGTTAAATCAGACGTGCGTCTAAAAATGCTTCAGAAACACGTCAGGTGTTAATTGGCCTTAAGGAATTGGATCGATGTAATGATCAACTCCAAATGCCGAAATGCATCAGCCAGTGTAGCAGCCTACAGTGAGGCGGGAGACTGAGGACATGTAGGTTTTTAGCAAAGATAAGCCCGTAAGATTTCTTCTTTACTGTTACAGTAAAGAACCTGTGGTATGGATTATACATTTTTTTGGCATAATTATGAAACAAACAAAAAAATGGTAAATTGACTCATGACCATAATCATTATTAGAGAATAGACGCACTTAAATACGTTTAAAACAATGATCCTTAGTTTATGGCTCTTCAAGGCCTCACGAAAATGCCGAAATTGAGTTTTACACCCCTGATCTAGATCCTATCCCACAGTTGAATCAGCCTACCTACATGTATTTATTTGACCTTTATTTTACTGGTTGAATCCCACTGAGAGGGAATCTCTTTTCACAGGAGACCTGGCTACTGTAGTTTGAATTCTAACCAGATTTGGTTTTTTTATTTTTTATGGGCTTAAATGTTAATTTAATGTTACAATAATTCTGTTTTCATGCAATTCTTGAAATTTGAACTTCGGTTATATTCCACTTGTTTTTTTAAACTCATTTAAACTTAACCATCCTTCTAAACTTTACCAGCTACAGGTCTGTGACAGTGAGTAAGGCTGTATACTTGTACTACGTCAGTGTAACCTGTGATCAAATGATAATTGATGGAGGAATAGTTTCAGTCAGTCAGTAAAAGTCATTGAAAAATGATTTCTTAAAAGGGTGTGTAAATGTATCTTGACATATTTACTTCCCCATTGCATCCCTGCATATGTTTTTATGGGTTAAGCCTTCTGGAGTGCTGGCCATCCAGCTAGCCCACTACCATGGAGTAAAAGTCCTGGCTACTGCCACATCCCCCGACGACCAGAAGTTTCTGGAACAGCTTCGACCAAGTGTGGGTAAGAAGGTGAAACATAATTCGGAAGAAAAAAGGAGAAGTGTTTGTACACATTTCAGCATTTTGGATGTTCATGAAGTAGGGTAGTGATGATTCGGTGTTCTAATATAGCCAGCAAACTCAAAAGCTCTTCAGCTTTATGCTGTTCTTGCAACTTCGATCCGTCGTTAAGGCTTTAGTGTCTGACAGTTGCTTTTCCTACTTCATCACTGTGTCTTTACCTCTTTAAATGTTTCCCTATCCTCTGAATTCTCTCCTCTCATTTACTCTGTGATTCCTGGCACTTGCACAAGGTGTGCTGGAATCGCCTGTAGGTGAGTGTTTTATGGTGCGAGTGCCTGATGCTTTCATGAGCTCATTAATCTTAGGAGATGGTAAAAGAGCTGTTTAGTGTCAAGCTCTGATTTTTAAGAGGTGCAAAAATGATAAGTTCCACTATGGAGCCACTTATTGGAGATCTTAACCATCTTTGCATGCGACTCAGAACTGTTAATTATAGCACTTACTGTCATTGAATTGCTCATTTTTGTAAATGTAGCCAGGGTGATTGGAGTCTGGGACTCAAAAGTGGACCTTGTGGACTCATGCCTGGAAGAGACAGGAGGACTTGGAGTGGACATAGTCATTGATGCAGGAGGTAAGACTAGCAGATCTTTTCATTTGGACCATAATGTGATAATCTAAAAGAAGATTTATACTGTATAAGCACATTTTTAGATAATTCCATTATTCTTTACTATACAATAGAGGTTAACAGTCTAGTCCTTGAGGATTTCTTTCCCTTTCCATTAAACGGATTGAGATTCCTCTGACTCATTTAGCATTTTGCCACAAACAGTATGCTGTCAGTCATTTGTGTCACTCTTTTCCAACCAGTGAGACTTTACGAAGAGAAACCTGATGTCAATAAACATCTCCCACACAAGCACGACATCATCTCCCTACTTGGAGTCGGGGGTCATTGGGTCACCACAGAAGATAACTTGCAGGTATGTATAGCCTTGCTACTGGCTATATAGTGGTAATGTGTCCAATCAGCTAATATCAAAATAAAACAAGACTCGACACTATATGTAATTTAAGATGCACCTCCACTTTGTAGTAACGTTTCTATTGCCGTTGCTTCAGCTGGATCCTCCAGACAGCCGCACTCTCTTCTTGAAGGCAGCCTCCGTTTCCTTTCTGAATGAAGTGGTGTGGGAAGCGTCCAGGGCCAGACAGGGCAGATATCTCCGTATCCTTAAAAGAACCACTCGGGCCGTTCTGAGGTTCAACCCTCTTATTCAATTTGTACCAGCCAAGATGCTCAAATCGGCACTATAAAAGCACTGATCCCGATTGGCACCTTCTTATTGCCATCTTTCAGCTCTGCAACACTTTACTTCAGCCTAATGGGTCTAAAGGACACCCGTAATCTCTTAGAACATCCATAAGCTGTTCTTCACTGTAAAAATACTTAATTGGATTTAAATTTGCCATAGATCTATGAAGCTTCCTCTTAATGCGGTCAAATGGCGCCTTCACACCTGGACTCTTCTGTGGCTGTTTGCACCGAGAGTGTACGAGAAGTCCACGTTTAGTGAAGTTTTTTCATGTTTTTTCGAACCCGGGTGTGGTCCACAAAATTAATGTCTGGTCCACCTGAAAACTGGGTTCTGGGGTTTAAAACTTCAGGTGAACTCGGGTGTGGACCATGTAAAAGTGATTAGCTCCTGGGGCTGAGCGTCATATTAACTTGTCACATTGCTTCCTGTTTCAAGTTTAACAAAGGCAGGAAAAGACGCCAAGAAGGCATTCAAACGCAAGTGGGAATTCGTTAACGAATTAATTTTGTATAGGCCATAAGCGAGCAGTTTCGACTGAAAGGCTTCACCCGAACCTTTGATCGGTGTCGAGCAAAAGTAAGAAGTGACATTCAGAATTGCACAATCGATCTGCGTTCGGAAGGAATTCAATCGTGTGAAAAAAAAACCTGCAATGATGATGCCCTCCCAAAAACGAGCCCAGAATCGATCCCGGGTGCAGACTCAAGTAATTGGGCCAAGTGTGAAAACAGCCTAAGGAGATTTAAGAAAAGTAAAGCCAAAAAGAACACAAGTCTAAAATGATTTTTTTTTTCAGTTGGTGTTGGTAATAGGCCAGAGAACCTACAACAGGCATATGGCTAGAATGCAGTAGCTGAATGTGTTCGAGCCCTGAGGAAGTTTTCGTTCTGTCCTGAGGCTGCTAGGATGACCTGTTTACTGTACTACTGTCCATGTGTCAGCCTGCATAAACTGGGTTATATGCCTTCAGTGTTCTCGCTCAGATATAATGAAGGATGTGGTGGAGAAGCTCTCGACAGGGATTTTCAGGTAAGATGAGGAACAAAAAGGCATGTGCCATGCATCTCCAAAATTCAAATTTTTCAGAAACACGAAAAAACATATATCATTAATCATACACAATAAATCCGGAATTCATTGTGTGATTTATCAGCTTTTCATTGGTCATTTAGATGTTAACTGTGGGGTAGATGGAGGTTTTTGCCCACATTCCATATATGATAAAAAGCAAAAACGCAAAAAGTGGAGATACATGTTTTTCTTTGGACAGCGACGATATTAACCTTCCTGAGAAGTGCTTGGGCTGGGCGGTAAGACGATATGATATCGATATCCCCAAAAATTACATGACTATGTTATCAGATTGGACGTTAAAATGTATTTTTATTTTTGTATCGTTTCCTTTTCTTTGGTAAATACAGACGGGTGACATATTAAAGGAAAAAGCTGAATAAATGAGTGCATCCACAGGGTACGAGGGGTCACGGAATGGTCACTGAATGGTTTGATGAGAATGAAAATGATGTAAATCATGTGTTATGGCCTTCACCGCCACCAGATTCTCAACAACTATGGGAGATTTTGGAGCGACGTGTTAGACGTGCTCCATCGCTCCAGTACAGTTCCAGAGACTTGTAGAATCTGTGCCAAGGCACATTGAAGCTGTTCTGGCGGCTCGTGGTGGCCCAACACACTTTATATTGATTTTTCTTTCGTCATCCGTCTGTAACAAGATATAATAAAATCTTTATGTAAATGTTCACTAAAAATATATTTAGAACACTTGATTTTTGTAACGTAACACTACTGTTTTACGGCCACTTTGTTAGCAAACCTAACTATCATGATACATATTGTGGACATCTAAGAGGCGCCTATAAAAGTGTTATAAAATGTGTGTGTGAAATGTCTGTCAAGACTGAATCATTTGTGTGACGATAGAAATCTTTTTTCATCTATAGGCCACTGTTGGAAAATCCCGTGCCGTTGTATGAAGCCACCGTTTCTATGGAGATGGTGCAGAGAAGACAAGTCAGAAAGCGGGTTGTGGTGAAGCTTTAAAGATCCCATTACTACCAACTCCAGCATTCCATGATAAAATGACTGTAATAACAAATATGCTGATTTTTTCAGCAGTCAGTAATTTGTGTTTCACGGATTGTAGATTATCGCTTTTTGATGTTTCACAAAATTCGCGGAAGCAGCACTAATTGATTTAAAACAATTCTTTCCAAATGTTTTGTAATGGTCATTATTAAAGATGCTTGTCTTGCTTTGTTTGTGGTATTGATCAGAGATTAAGTTTTAAGATTAAGCCCCAATGTAGGATGTGGCACTACAACTCAAACTCTGGACAATTGTTTCAGGGGTTTTTTTGTAAAAAAAAAATTTTTTTAAATGTACGTTACATTAAACAGATCAAAATGGTAACATAATGCCATCACATACAAAAAATAAACTGTAATTTTTTCTATACTCGTGCTACCTATAGCCATGATACTGTTGCCCTGCTTTTTCTCACATGTAAAATGCATTTGTAGCACCAATGGCTTTGTTATACAAGGCTCTGGGTAGAAGCTACTCTACACCAATCTAGAACCAGTTTCCCTATCCACAACCCACCCTAATCTGTTAGATATACTGCAAAATCTGGGGCCACATTCATTAAAGAATTCGTAAGCACTAGAATCAGTATTTATCAAACATGCATACGCGATGAACGATGATAAATCTTAAGCATTCTATATGGGTCTGTTTGTGCATGGTCAAGCACATTTATTAATAATAATAATAATAATTTAAAAAAGAAAGATTAGGAGGAAGACGGGTGAAAGTGTTCAGAGAAATGGTAGGTTTTAAAATTAGTTTAAATAAGGGAGAAGGAGGTCCTGGAGGATGACATTCTGGCACTGAAAGATCGTGTATGTGAGAAGAGGTGTATGTAGTGGGAGTATGGGTGTAATGTGATCTGAGCGCTTAGTATGAGTAAGGACTCAATCTATATCAACTGAAAATTCTGAGACTGGTGCAACAGGAAAAAATTTAATCTAAGAAAGTTATGATTTTAGAACTAGGATACATGCAGGTGGGAGGGAGAGCTGTGGTAGACCTAGTACAGAGGGAGTATCAGCTGCGTAACAGTGGAAGCTAAGACTGTGTTGCCAAATTATCTGGCCAAGGAAAAATCACATATATGGTGAAAAGAAGGGGACCAAGGACTGATCCTTCAGGGACAGTAGAGAAATTATGTTTACCGATGGTCAGGGGAGGATTTAGTGATTTTGGGGCCCTAGGCAAAAGACAGGAATGCCCATTACAACCATGACTGGGGGCGGGGATCCAATCGACATCACTGAAAATAATCGCTACAATAGCAACAGCCTTTTGTATTTGTATATATATTTCGTTATAAGTTATTTAACAGACAGATATATCTAATTTTTATTTTCATGGGGCCCTTTGCCCACGGGGGCGCTAGGCAGCTGCCTACCTTTGCCTAGTGCAAAGACCGCCCCTGCCGATGGTCATTAAGTGGGACCTATCAGAAGGATAAGATGTGAACCAAACATGAGCCAAGTCTGAAATACCAGCAAAGGAAAGGCAGGAGAGCAGAATGTCATGATTTACTGTATCAAAAGCTGTACAGGAGATCTAACAGAATAAGAGTGTGGATGGCACCAGTGTCAGCATAAAGGAGCAAATCATGACATTTACATTTAGTCATTTAGCAGACGCTCTTATCCAGAGCGACATACAAAACGTCATTAGTGACTCTCACAAACCTGGTTGGAAAGGCTCAAAGAGATTGTTGGTGGTAAGATGGACTTGTCGTTCAGAGGCAACCACACTGCAGCAGTTTGGACAGAAATGGAAGACTGATTTCTAATCTATGATTAGAATGTTAATTTAAATTCTTAAACTTTGTTAGCAAACCTAAATATTGTGATCCATACGTGCATCATGAGACTGTATTCAAGTATATTGTGTGTGTGTGTGTGTACTTCTTGCTGTAGAGTAGAGCATGATTTAAAAGTGATTGCTAACATAAACCCAAACAGTACAACACAACAAGTGCGTTTGCTTGATTAAAAACTTGCAGCCGTTTATGGTGAGAATGAGTTTTAACAGCTTGAACTGTTGCAGCATATTAGAATGTGGACCTGACCATACTTTAGTGAATTTGGCTGAAATTAAAATGTGAACGAAACAAAGGACTACGTTAAAAACTGTGTTTGAGAATGTAACCAAAAAGAATTAAACAGCTCCGCCGGATTTGTCATCTAAATCTCTCTCATAATCGGTTTACCCATGATTACACTTTTCTACCACAGGCATGAGCGTGAGCATTTCTGAGTCTGCTTATGTTCTCGCACACAAGAAAAATTATTCATCACATTCTGTGCATCGAGACGTGCGTATGGAAGAGAAAACTGGAAGAGAAATGGGATCCCAGGTCTGAGATCCTTATGATTGGACCACATTTTCAAGAGTTAAGACCAAACAAAAGCTGCGAGAGTAGTTCCTCTGCTCCGCATTGCAATTTCTCCAACAGCGTTTGACAGCCCTTATAGGGCACCAACCAATATTTCACATGAATAATAAGACCTTAACAATTAAGTACTTATGAGTGTGTTACTGTACAAGCTCTTTACGCTCTCTATTCTCAGTGTCCTCTTGTCCATTAGAGAAGTATTCAAACTGGCATGCTCCTGTTTAGAACAGAAGTTTGTTCCACATTTGTATGGTGATGAAGGTTGGAAATCCAGCAGCACATTTTAGCCTATTCACGAGACAGGCGCTCTAACTAGGGCTCCAAAACTTTCATGGTCTCTTGATACAGGCCTATTCTCCAGACCAAAAGTCGAAGTCCCCTTTGCTCCGATTTGGCTCCGTTCTCCGTGTCTTGGCAGGAAAACCGAGTCGCGACAATATCCAACGGCCCCTTCAGTGTTCCGCGTTGCGCATGCCGTTCCGTTGCTTTGACAACAGTTGAGGCAGAAGGCTTCGGAGAACTTGTTTGGAGCGGTCCAGAATCGCGCGCTCCTCTCGTCTCAGGCTCTCGACCACGCAGAGCTGCTCCAGTCGAGCCCCATCAGCACCGTCTTTGAGCTGAGCTAGCTAGAAAATAAACAAGCTAAAAACATGACAAAACTACAAAACCTAGCGTTCTGTAATGAAAGATGGGCTCCAGTAACACTTTTCAACAGAGCTAAATTCATCAATGGATCGTGAACACAAATATACTTTGTAAGGGCAATATTAACGCATTAAAAACCTCTGTGATGTCACACACACACACACGGTTGGAAAACTAAAGTATTTCTACAGTGTTTGCACCGTAAACACATCGTTTGTGCTGGTTTTTGCACTTTTTTTGTGAAATGAAACGTTTTATGACCTGTTACGCCACTCGGTACCTGTTGATTTTCAGATCACTCCAAAGCTGGTTCGTTTGTGCAGGTTGAGAAACAAAATGTTTCCTTCAACGGCATAAACACGGCAAAAACAAAACAAAAAAAAACAGCACAGACGAACCTGACTGATCTGAGTTTTGATGGAAGTGCGAACAGTCATTACATTTATTTTTCAAAACTGGTAGTTTGTACAGAACAAACACCACAAACGAGGAATAGAAGCACTTTTATTTATTTTCTGATCACAGGGGACGCAGGCCATGTTTCACATGTGTATTTTGGGAGAGTTTTTGGTAGGCAGGCTGCATGAAAATATTTAAACACAAGGAACCCTTATTTTACTGTGTGCAACAGTGTTGTGTTAATACAGTTTGACAAATGTGCACATTTTTGTCGACTAAACTATGATTACTTTCATTGACTAGAATTTAAAGGACATTTTCGTCAACAGACTAAAACTATGACTAAATCTTAAAAATAAATAAATAAACAAACCACTGCTTTTCAGATGGATCTTCACGGTATGGTTATTTATTTATAAAAAGACTAAAAGGAATAGGCTTTCTGAAACTGTTAATGTTGCTAATTACAAAGCACTAAATTAGGTTTTGGTGAATGAATCACGATAATTTATAAGTCCTCACTTTTTGGTTAAAGTATTCCTTTAAAGTAATGGCCCCCAGCCCTGGTCCTAAAAATACCCCTGCCCTGCACATTTTGATGCTTTTCTAACTTCTCCAACACAACTGATTTAACGACTCAGCTAATTAACAGGGTGCTCCTAAGTCGACGGGAGTGTTTTAGAGCGGGGAGAACAGGACAGGGGTAGGAAAAAGGGAAAAACCCTTTAGAAAAAGGGTTCCTCAAAGTTGTTTTTTTTGATGGTTAAGGGCTCTACCTGAAACCTTTTGTGAAAAGGAAACCCTTTTTTGTAGAACCTTTAAGGTTTCCCCCAGACAGACAAACCGAAGAACGCTTTAGGGTGCTAGATGTAACTTTTTGTCCCCCTATGAGTGCGTGTCGTGGCATTACGTACATCTAAATACCAATATTTACTAAAACTGTCTTTAAAAATGTTGTTTTGTAGATGCTCTAATTTTAACCTTACAGTTTGTCATTTGCTGGAAGACAGGGAAAAGAAATTGGTGACTCATCCTGCACGGGGGCATATACGAAATTTGTTTCCAAATAAATGCTCTCTATGATACTCATGTCCCTTATCCATAAACAGAAATTCTGCCAGTTATTTATCGCTTTGGCGTGGATGTGGCGTATCTTGAATGCTCCTGGCTGCAAGTTGTAATAAGTCAAGCCCCTTGACATGCCCGACCCAGAATTCCTATTTCACAAGGAAATTTGTCAACATACAGAATCAAATCCTGACCCTCAACCTATCAATTAGGGAATACACTTACCCTCTCCAGTGCATTCGTATTGTCATCACTGAGATGCTGGCATAGCACTTGGGCCTTGAGGATACACCACTGTTCTCCGTCTTGGCTCACTGATGCCCCCAAGAGGACACTTTTCCAACAGGCGCTGTAGATAACAGGCTTGTGTCAATAAGAAATGGATGCTTTCTGTAGACAATCGAGAGTGTCACAAGCTGTGAATATGACATAAGGCAGTATTGTGCAATTGTTAACCGTTAAGGCGTCTTACTACTGTTCTGGCTTCAGCGACAGTAACCTTAGCGCGGTCATCAGCCTCCAGGATGGCCCATCTACCCCAAATGTCAGGTTTCTGTACGAGAGAGAAAAGGCAGACACACAGTGAATACGCTCATCTTCCAGAGTCCTAGAACTTTCCACCAAATGATGGCTTTTAGAGTGTACGATCTGTCTCACTGTTGGGAGATTTAACCAACCCGTCTAATGAACAAACCTTAGAAGATCATTGTCCTTTAAGAAGAGGAGCTTCTGTGGGAGCTGTTTGTCTCCTTCGTTGAGACACAACTTCAGAGGACCTATGGAGAACACTGAAAGACGATCAAACTTTCGCCATCACCTCATGTTCTGCCCTTTTTGTTTCATGTCAAAAGTCATGGCACCCTCACCTAAGTCAACGTAGGCCACGCTGTGTGGATTACCAGAGGCAACAAAACCGTACTCTAAAAAGAGCCGCTGGTTGTCATGGGGACCGTAGCAGATGAAGGCTTGCTGGAATTTTTTACAGCCGAGCACACTTCTGATGTCATAGCAACGAGTCATCTCATTAAACCCCGCTTGAACCTGACAAGTAGAGAATAAATAGAAGTACTTTGCACAGCTGATAAAGGACTCACCTCTATCCTCTTTTCAAGAAACTTGGGGTGGTTTCTCCACTGCACACTGAAAAACATGAACCAGCCCAAAACGGAGCCAATAGAACTCAGGGTTCTAGCTGCGAGAAAATCTGTCTGATCAGACATTTAGTTAACCAGCTTATATAGGCTTCAACAAAATTTATTGACGAAAAGGCTTGTAATTTTAACCTATTGTTGACAAAAAATATGCTGAAATGAAAACTAACATTGTAAGGGCGTCATCAATGCACATTTTAAACAAGGCCGTTAAAATCCTCCGTAAAGTTGCACCGATTTATTATGAGAAAATTAAAGCGTCTCCGTTTGTTCGTGCTGCATTTGTGGTGTAAATTTTTTTTGTTTAAGCTGGTACAGTTTTTCAGGAATGAAACTTATACGTTTGTACAGGTTGAGAAACAAAAATAGCACAATGTTGCTTTTGACAACAGCACAAACACAGCAGTAATGAACCAGACTATTCTTATGTGATGCAATACACATAACCAATCAGCAACCCCCCACCCTGAGTACAATTACTTCCTCTTGGTCCCAAGCTTGAGCAGCTACCAAAAACTATACAACTTGAACCGTTAGTACTGGACCAGTGACCAAAGGAAAAAAAAAGCACAGTTCCAGTTTTTTGGTGCCAAATGTTCTGGTACTTTGTGTGGTAGAAAATGGACTTGTACTACTGGAATAGTGGTAATGCCACAATATATTGAGAGAAATGTTTGAGTCATCACTGTCACAGGTAACATAATCTGATGACATCACAGCGTTACAGTCACATTCCCAAAACAACGTCACAGATTTTAATTCTGGAAGGTCACAACACTATAAAGTTTAGGTTTTTTTCCTGCTCCAACAGCTGCTTCAAGCCATCAGTTTTGAACAAGGGTTTAAATTCCCTTCCAAGTGAAGTGAGACAGAACACTTATTTTACCTGTACTTCAGGACAATGGTTCAGCAAGTCCAGATAAGGTGCCAGTGCAAAGACATTCTTCTCCCGTGACAGAAACTCGCTCTGGGCATGCTCCATATACACTGTGCGAGTATTAACACTGCACCATGCCCACCGAAATGCATCCTGAGTAAACAGTTCCTCCACGGGCTGGTTGAAAATGGACTGAAGGGACAAGAAGAATGGCAGCGAGGAGCAATAAAGCTCCTCAAACTGTTCTTTTTGGGCTGCCGCCTTTTTCCGCACATCTAGAGGCAAGAGGTCCATGATGTCATCTGAGAAGTAAATTGGGCATGTGTAAGATTTAGGGAGGACCTTAATGTAAGGGCTCCATTCTGCTGCATCTCCAAAGTGTCTCTCAGCAATAAGGAAGGAACAGAGAGCAACGAGAGGAGATACTGGGGGCTTCCATCTGTAGAGAAAAAGGTAGACGGAGAGAAAATCAAGTCAAGACCATTCTTATCCCATCCCAATACAACAAGTATCGATCAAATAATTAAGGTGAAACATGAGCACCTCTTTATATATTCCCCCATGTAACTCTTCAGTACTGAGCTTGTAGTCAGCAAACACCTCTCTGGTAAGGAAATCACCATCTCATTGGCCTACAATGAGGAAAATTATAGTGGATGAAAGGAATAGTTCAATAGTTAAAATCAAATTTACACTATTTTCCAAACTCCCACTAATGTAGTCGAACAACCTAGACATGTTCAGTGTCTGACGTTTGCGTATTTAGTTTTACACTGGAGCAGGGACACGGTTACTTGCTCTGGTACAAGGATGAACAAATAATGCACGTCGGTCTCACCAAAAATCTTTTATTTATTTTTATAAATACAGTCAAGCCAGAAAGTCTGCACACCCCTTTCACCTTCTCCACGTTTCATTACATTACAGACTTATTCTACAG
>JAOUQW010000025.1:5560231-5572036 GCA_028565825.1 Olivaichthys viedmensis | reverse complement strand
CAGCTTGACTGTATGTTGCATGCCTGATAAATAAAGCTTCGTAAGGGAGTAAGGACGACTCTTTCTTTGGTGTTATAGGAATTACCACGACAGGATGTAGGATTGAGGAGACAAAGAGGCATCAATTAGAGTATTGGGATTCACCCTGTCTCAAATTTTCTTCTACTGCGCAGATTCTGGCTCCAACAGTCTCTACTGCGCAAGCGTGAACAAGATGGCAATTTTCAGTTTGGCCAACTTTTGGTTTTAAAACGGCACAATGGGAATAAGTGGCGCCATGTTGTCCTCCTTATATACAGTCTATAATATTGTGACGTCGACAAAGAAGAGGCGTGAGCAGGAAGCATTTTAAAATCAGGAAAATCTGGCTCTTTATTTGGCAAACACATTCTTACAGCATAGAACGAGCTTGGTGATAAACCAATGAACTGAATCAGCATGGGAAAAGCTGACAAAACTACAGAATAACACGCTGGCTCAACCCATGCGGACAGAGACTTTACACACACACACACACACACTTTTATTAACTCCCCTTATAACAACTCCCAAAACCAACAACAACAACAAACAAAAGCATAACGGCGGCGCGTGGAAGCTCAAGGGTATTCAACGAGCCCCCAATGCAAAAATATTTTTCCTGTCATTACAGAAAGCGCCCCCTCTTGCACTAGCATTCAGGTGTTCTAGCCTAGGCATGTGTTTTGGGGGAATAGCTTTTAAGGGGGCACTGAAAGGGGCAGTATTTGTTTGAATTTTGAGTTTAAAACCAGCTTACTTCAGCTAACTTCTGCCAGAATTGCTGGCTACACATTTAAATTACATCACATATTACTATTAAATAGTATACAGTAGATTCCTATCTATAAAACTACTCATAACGTCATATCATTTCCCTTGTAACTTTACCTCCTACAGCTCAATCCTAAATTTCTTCATACAAACTCGACCAGCCATACCTGGCCCTTCAGCGCAATTGCTGAGCTGATTGGTGAGTTGGTAATTCCTCTAACCAGCTCTTTTACCAAAACAACAGCATTCTAGTTATGCTAGTGGTTATTAAAGTTTGAAACCTATGTTTTTTGAAAATGACACAATTTTGCTTCTGTTTTGGGTTCGATAACTTCCGCTGTGGCTGTGTTTTTCACTGTCAGCCTTGGTCTCTGTGATATTTTACACTCATATTACAGACAATGCTTACGATCCAGATGTTCGTGCCAAGCAGTTCTGGATCGATTGGACACGCATTAAAGGCCTGGACTGCCTCTTATTCATGGATAATGGTGCAGGGATGACCAGAGCCAGACTGCATAAGATGCTTAGGTAATACCAAGTGCCGTACAACCACTGGTGAATTTATGATCCCACAGCAGTCATGACAGGACAATAGTGTTTGGACTATAAGTAAAATACTTCCCATTACCGCAGAGACTATTGCTGTCATAGACATATATATTTATCTCAAGGGTCTTGCACAGCACGTATTTGAACAAAATAATGCAGTTGAAACTATGTTTAAATGCTGTCACTAGAATGAAATAATTTTACATTCTTTCAATATTCGTTCAGCTTTGGTTACAGTGACAAGAAAGCCGTGAGAGACCATGTTCCAGTCGGTGTCTATGGCAATGGCTTTAAATCAGGTTCCATGCGTCTGGGGAAGGATGCCATCGTCTTCACTAAGACCAGAGACTCCATGAGTGTAGGCCTGCTGTCGCAGTCCTACCTGCAGGCCATTAAAGCTCAACAGATCATGGTGCCTATTCTCACCTTCAGACGGGATGGACGAAACCTGTATCCTTCCCACAGCTTCAGTATTACCGCATGAACTCTGTGAGCCATAGGAATTATAAAAATGGAAACAAAAGAAAAATGGAAACAAAAGCCTAAAATAAAGAAATTTACCGTATGTACTGTATGACAGTATTGCAAATTGCAGTTTTTCTAAAGGTAACTTACATGATTTTTAAAGGACTAGAGCATTACAAACGTTCCTGTTGTTATAGGAGTTTATTTCCTATTGTTGGCACCAAGTTCAATTCAAGCGGCTGAGATAGATGTCTTGGTTCCTTCCTCCCAGCTGATACAGAGCAGTACTAGCCAAATGGATACTCGTGTATACAAAACTGTTTGAACTCATGTATACAAAATTGGACATTTAGTGATTTCCTTCAAGTGCGTTTAGCTGTCCTATAATGTGAGAGTGGCAGTGCAAAAAGACGCAGTGGTTGGCTAGATATGTCACAGAGGACGTATGTGTCAGTGCTAACCCTCCCGAGTTTCATAGGGAAGACTTGGATAGCAGGTAGAAATTGCAACCTTTGGCAACTATCATTAAATTACCCTTGACCTTTAACCTCCCCAGAACAGAGGATGCAGCCAGTCTAGATGCGATCCTCAGGCACTCCCTGTTCAGCACAGAGAAGGAGCTGTTCACTGAGCTGCGTGCCATCAGCACTGCCAGACCCACCGGCACGCGCATCATCATCTGGAACCTGCGCGTGTGAGCAAGCGGCTCGTCTGATATGTTCATACCAGTGGTTTCCAACCATGGTCCTGGAGTACCCCCCGCCCGGCATATTTAGTTTTAGTTTTCCGTGCTCTAACACAACTGATCCAACTCAGTGTTTCCCACAGGTCTGAAGTAAACCTGAGGGCGATGATGTTGCCGTTTAGTTAATACTGGGAGTTATTACTGAAAGATCAGTGGGTCTCTATTTTTATGGCAGCAAGTCATTTATTGCTGCATTCAGACAGTACCCTAAATAACACCGTCTACAATGTGGGACATCCCTTAAAACTTCATCATGCTTGATTGTAATCCAGCCGTATAACTAGCTATTACTCTGTCATTAACTGAAGGAAGAGGGTAGACATTTAGTTACTCACTTGGGGGACAAGTTCATTAATTTATTTTAGGGGTTGGGGCCTGGCATATGGCCGTCTGAAAATGATGATATTGAGTCGTACGCTTATCAAAGTGTATCGAATTTTCATATTGTCCCAGCCCTATTTGCCTTATACTTTGTTAATTATACAGAGGGATATATATAGTGTATTCTCTTTATGCAGGACTACAAGTGGGGAGACAGAATTCGACTTTGATGCAGAAAAATATGACATTCAGATGCGAGCAAATTCCAGCGAGAAGACCCATGAGAGTCGGGCCATGACACCTGAGAGTGACTATTCGCTAAGAGTAAGAGCAGACGACATTAGTGAACGAATAGCTTTATTTTATATGATGATGTTTTGTGTTTTTTAAAAGGCTGGAGTTCAAGAAGAAAGCGTTTCTTGCATTTCCTTCTGCAGGAATACTGTAGCATTCTGTATCTGAAGCCACGTATGCAGATTAACGTTCGAGGACAAAGAGTGAAAACCCAGCTCATCTCCAAGAGTCTTGCTTACATCGCCAATGACAACTACAGACCTTTATTCCTAGTATCCTTTATAGCATAATGATAGTTTTGAGTTGTAGTTATTTAAAGTAGTCCCGCTATGAATTATTTTGAATTCTAGCCATCTGAAGTAATCCTCTGACTAATCATTTTCATTCTAGCTATTTAAAGTAATCACCCTACTGTTAGCCACAACAGTATTTTGACACAAGGTCCCAGGTGGCGCAACTGTCTAAGCGTTAGCCCTATGGTTGGGAGATGAAAAGTTCAAATCCCGGCGATGCCACAGCCATCGAAAGCCGGGAGGCCAAGAGAGTGTAATAGGCCCTTCTCTTTTGGTGAGAAGGATCAGAGCAATGTGTTTGTTAGCTCAGGAATATAGAATAGGGTCATTAGTGCTCTCCTCCAAGCATGTTGCATGAGTACCAGTCTGAAAAGGTGCGGTGGCTGGCTTCACATGTTTTGTAGCCTTCTCCCTTCCAGGTTGAAAACAGCCTAACAAAATTCTTTTCACATATAACAGCTTAAAAGGAAGCTGGGGAGGAAGCTGGGGTCAGAGTGCAGGGTCAGCCATTTTGCCCTGGAGCAGAGAGGGTTAAGGGCCTTGCTCAGGGGCCCAACAGCAAAAGGGGAGAAAGTATTTTAACACATACGCTGATATAGTCCATGTGTCTGGTCTAGTCTCTCTTTTTGTTTCTGGATATTCTTGACACAGCTCACAGAGCAAACGTATTCGCATCACCTTTGGGTTTAACACTAAAAGCAAGGAGCACTATGGTCTCATGATGTACCACAAAAACAGACTAATCAAGGCTTACGAGAGAGTGAGCTGCCAACACAAGGTAAAGACGTCTTTGTTCACTCAAAAGCTATTTTAGTTGCATTTTTAATTCATAAATTAATTTTTTCTCCATTACATTGCTGCACAAATGTGTGACTGTGTGTGATTTCCTGGAACAGGTAGAGAGAAAGGGTGTTGGAGTCATCGGTGTGATTGAATGTAATTTCCTTCAACCAACTCACAACAAACAGGACTTTGACGACACAGATAAATACAGGTTCACTGTGCAAGATTCCTTACACCACATAGTCATGGATTCATTTTCTTTATCTCCAATAAAAATGTAGTTTCTGTTTAGTGGCATAAACTGAGATCTGGAAATGAGCCCTTACTGTTTATGATGCACATAATGAAGGCTGAAGTTTGTTACCAAGGTTTGGTTGTGTGCAGGAAAACCATGCATAACCTCAGCATCAAGCTGGAAGAGTACTGGAACGAGATCCACTACAAGCGAAAGAAAGAGGATCCAAAATGCACTGTTCCAATAGAGGATACAATGTGAGTATGGAGATTTAATTTAGGTAATACCTGCAGTGTGTCTCATTTGGGAGGACACAACGTCGGTGGCTGCTGCCTTCATAGGTCCTTGCTTAGAGTTGTATAAGAAACCATAGTTTCATTCTTTACTATCAGTGTACGTCAAACCTGTGCATAATCTGTTTAACAGTTGCATACTTGAACTAGTTAGAGACCTAACATTAGCTAGTTATCTACTGTAGCAAATTTTCTTCACAGTTAGAGTATTACCCACAATAATAAGTAGAATATCTGCAGACATTTCACAATACCAGCAATACCATGTTTTCCAAAGTTCCTTAATGGAAACCTCAACCATAGAACAGAATTATGGGCTTACTCTGACCAAAATGAATATACACTATGCAATGCTGACTTTAAAAATTGGCGAAAAAAGGACATCTTAAAAGACACTTGCCTTATGTTACCTTTCAAAGAGGACGGTCTTTATCTCGGGGACAAACACATGCTCCTCAAAAATTCTGCCTAACTAGGCAGCTGCCTCCTTAATGGAACGCATAGGAACTTTGTTACATTTCTAGCTACACAAAGCATAATAAAAAGAAACATTTCTATTTTATTAAAAGACCCGACATTGTCAACAAGGGCAAAGGTCTCAAGAGAGCAATTTGCCATAGTATAACATAATAACATATTGTGACGTCTTATTCTTTGTTCCCATTTCCAACCTTCACTCCTGATCTTGGTTTGACCTTTCCTTGCGACTCCCCTGCCTCTTCCCTTCCCCTTGTTTGTGAAGGAAAGTTCCAGATCAAGTCTGGGTGCAGTGTGACAGCTGTCTGAAGTGGAGAAGGCTTCCAGATGGCTTCGACTGCAGCCGGCTGCCCGAGAAATGGTTCTGCAACATGAACCATGACCCTCAATTCAGGTGACGTCCATAAAACACTTTTACTAGGTGATGTCATGCCTGCACATGGAAAGTTTTTGCCTGGGAGTGTGATAGGGGGACAGGTTGGCTACGACCCAGTTTTGGATGGGTAGCTGTGCATGAGGCTTCGTATGTCGAAAGAAAAGCCAAATAAGTGAGTAAGACAGCTAAAAACAACCTCAGTTACTCTTAAGAAGCTACTTTGAGCTGGGAATACGAACAAAACCTGACTGGATTCTTGCCATGTTCGTTTCCCTCAGATGTTACGGACGACTTTTGTTGCTGCCTAGTGCCATGCATTCTTTCGAACTAGTGTTCTTTATCACGTCTTTCTATGTTCATCATAAAGACGTTCCACTGCCCCGACAAACAAATACTTCTGTCTCAAGATTACAATTGCCTGTCGTAGTAAGGGAGCTGCTATGTTCTATTTTCTAAGTGCTTTGAACATGACCTTTCTTACATTTGTTGTATCTCAATTAGGAGCTGTCTGGTGGAGGAGGAACTAGAGGATCAAGAAGAGGAACAGAAGACATACCCCAAACCCTTCAAACGCCAGTATGTTAGTCCGACGCATATTATATTAATATATATGTTATCTGACATTGTTAATCAACAGATTCTGGGTCTTAACAGGAAGAGAAACAGTAAGAGTCTACAGGAGGAGAATGGGCCAGAGGTAAGTCATTCTTATTTAGATACCACGTCTAAAAACAGCTAACTATAGGTTAGACTCAAGTCTTATAGATGCATAAGACTGGAAATAGTGGAAGAGTCGAAATACCCATTTTTAACATTCTTGTCCCCAGGTATTAGAGAGTCCAACCCAGGAAGCCCCCATGTCAGCCAGACAGCTGAAGAATCCTGTGTCTTTGCACTCATCTTCCACTGGTCTGTTCACTAATAGTCCGACCAGCCTCAATGTTTTCCCATTCACTTCTAATTCCCACTCAGGTTTGTATTGTATTAGGCTTTGCACCGTTGCAGTCATCTTCATTTTCATTGTGGAAAGTGATGTGCGGCCTTAACTGTAATGTAACTAGCAAGGCTAAAAATGGCTGACTTGGATGCATTTGGATACTCAGTGAAAGCAGTTCCGCACATTTCTTTTTCGATTTTAGAAAGTATTTTAAGCCAGTGATTCTACTTCATGGTGCCCCAGTTATATTTATTCTACTAAAGATAGTCCCAGGGTGTCTTAAGGTACGTCTCTATCAAACACAGAACTACAACATCTTCCATAGACGTCACACAATTGAAGTGTGGAATAAAATCAATAAACAGAAGGTTTTATGGCGTAGTATGCAGTAAGTTTAAGAGTCGTTCGTGGAGTTTTAGCCAGCAAGAGTATTTGAGTGAATTTTTACTGGCCCTTTAATCGCTTCCAACCAGCGAATTAAATAATAACAATTGTATTATCACTTTGTACGCATTAGGCAAATTAATCAGAGTTATTTCTATTTCTCCCGCACCATCAGCGTTAACAGTCCACTATATTTAGCTTATGTAACTACTTAAAGTTACTCAAGCTGATGCGACTATCCCGCTTTGTCATGTATAGCATGCTTAATGTGCTAATTTAGCTACTTGGTCTGTTGCCAAAATGTCGCTTTCTACTTCAAAAATCAACACCGAAAACAGACATTTTAACAAGGAGTGGACAGAAATGATCAGACACACGAGCGATGAGGAGAGTGGAGGTCTCTGCGTTGGATGTGTTCGAAAATCAGACTGCTCTCATGTTTCATAATACAATTCTATGTTATACAAGTTTGCACTTACAAAGGTCATTAAAATACTAAAAGCACAAGTTATCCGTTTTTTAGTTTCTTGATCTGGCCCCCACTCTGAACTAATTGAATAACCCTGGCCTGAGACTTTTGCACAGTACTTATTAAGGCTTTTAATTCGTAAAATGTAATTTTAGACTAATTAAAGACTTTTTAAGGCCCTGTAGACACCCTGTAGTCCTACAATGAGAAAAGGTCGCAGTGTTTAGTCATAAGACGTTAAAGACAAGTCACTACTTAAAAGTCACCACTTCCGAGTACAATTACCAAGTACAATTTATTTGTTTCCAAAGGTCATTGGACCAGGATGAATGAGTCTTACATTAACTTGGCTTCAAGTGATTACTCTTTGAAATCAGATCCTTTTCATTGTCTTTTTTTTTCTAGCTCGGAGATCACCACTGCCTCTGATTAATCTCACTGCCCTCTCTGACTCACTGAAAAGGTGATCCTAGTATAATTAGGACTCAACATTTTGATGTCATATCTAAATTTGCTAATCGCCTAATGAGCATTAGTAGCTCATTGGTGTGTTATTTCTCTGCCTGTTAAAGGATTAAACAAAAACACTATGCTACTGAGGAGACGCCCCCAGCAGCGTGTACTATGCCTTGTGCCACTTTACCTCCCAATGCCCCACCACAAGGGGGTGGCACGTCCACTCACACACATTCCAGGCTCGCATGGAACAAAGAGGAGAGCAAGTGGGAAGGGCTAGAAAATGGAGAACAAAATCCAAATTCAGACCAACAAATGAGGAATGTGGAAAGCCCAAAGACAGAGAAATTCAAGCCCTATCAGGAGCCTGTTCAGGAGGAGGATGAGATGGGAGAGGAATTGCATGACGATGATGACGAGGAGGTGTGGAGTCTGCAGCAACAGCAGGATGAGCTGATGGACATGATGGGGCAGACGACAGAGGAGAGGGACGCGTGCAGGGAAGAGCTGGAGGTGCTGCGGGAGCACTGCACTGCCCTGGAGGAAGGGAGGAGTCAACTCCTGAGCAAAGTAGGAACTAATGTCCCATTACACCTTTAATTAAGTCAACTTACAACGTGCAAAACTGCTGCACCATGGGGTGGCAGAGGGCAGGCGTTCCAAAACCTTAAGGCTGCTTTATAAACGACGATGGAAGGGGTGCGTGTCCCTGTAATTAGAAAGTAGGCCACATTTCCCCACACCACATGCCCTCTATGTCAGCATTTCTTCACACTAAAATATTGTCAATTATTAATTTGTTAATAATTCTTTATAATTTCTTAATCATTCATCTTTAATCATTTTAATTGTTACTTTTAGCTTTTGCATTATTTCATTTCAAAACGTGTTCTGTTGTTAGCTGGAGAAAATGGAGGAAGAGAAAGCCAGCCTGTCCTCCCTGTGTGACCAACTAAAGCGTGAACTGGAGAAGCTGCGATTAGAGAAGGATGGTGGACAGAGAGAAGATGGCCGAGGTGGAGAAGAGAGGCACAAGCTGAGGAAGCTGCGGCTCAACCTGGGCCGCCTGCTCGTCTCCTTCGTTCCCGATCTTGACCTGCTGCAGGTGGATTTCAGCAGCGACGTCATCGACGAGCTCCTTGACCAGGTCTTAGAGGAAGTCATTTAACATCAAGTCAAAGCTGTATTACGTCGGGTTTGATTTGTTATTTATGAACACTTGTCTGTTAACCACCAATGGCTCATGGTTTCATTAAGTTTAGTTGATTTCATGAATAAGTTGAGATCACTGCTATAAAAAAAGTACTTAAGATTGGGGCACAGCCTAGGCTTAGCAGACACCAACGGCATTAATAGGACATGTTTCTCAGTCAGCTTTTATTGCCAGTCGCTACCACATACATTTGAGTCACTTGACAAATAATTATCAAGGGATAATAAATGAATGTAGCAAAATATCTCTATAAAAAAAGATGACCTTTTGATTTTAACAGTGTTGACTACTGAAGGTTATAAATGTACGCCATTTGTTAAGTAATTCTTAATATTGAATTTTGTCAGCTTGATGACAATATATTGATTATCAATAAACATTCTTGTTCATGTTTTCACTAGATATACGTTTAAATACTTTCAGCTGAGCCATAATGAAAAATAAAGCCAAACTACATGTAATTATAAACTGTTTGCGGCTTCTGCATTGGCTTTTCCATGTTGTATTCTTTGTCTTGTCATAATATGTCTTTCCTCCAGCATGTTCCTCATCTCCTTCTCACACTCCCCTATGTTCACCTCATTAAAGGTGTAGTCAGTGATTTTGGTGGAAGTTAGAAGCTGAAGAAGTTGAAGCCCCTCCCTTCAATGGTCCCTACAAAGCCACACCCCTAAAACACATGGCTGCAGGCTGCCTAGGCTAGAACGTAGTACAAGAGGGTTGAGCTTTCTGAATTGATAGGCAACATGATTGGCAGATAAGTAGAGACACCTCCTTGTCCTGATTGGTTGGATGTTGGTGGTCCATGTCATTCGGTTTTTTCCCCCCCTCCTGTTTACAGAACCTGGGGCGCCACAAAAACCCAAATTTCTTCTCTGAACCAATATTTTATTAATGTGTTGAAACTTTTTTCATTACAAAATATGACCAAAAAAAAAGTGTTCTAACTTAAAAGAATCACTGACCCCACCTTTAACACACAGTATATTAGTAGTGTTTCTCACAGAGGTGTCAGTTCTTTCGAAGAACCTCATCCGTACTACACAGCACCACAAACTCTTATTCTTTATTTTTCACCGTTGGCCAAACTGATCTCAAACCACCGGAGCAGGTTATTGTGATTAACTGTAATTAATCGGCCCACCCCTATTAGGGAAGAGTTTTGAACACAAGCCAGTCCTTTTATTCTAATGGATCCAGAAAAACAGACATGACAAGGCAAGCTTTAACAGCTTTCCACATGCATGAACCCGACTGACCTCAGTTCCACCATGCAAATGCACAAGATCACGTCTTTGGGGACCTCATGATGTCTGGGACATGTCAAATCTACTCATCCAGCAACAAAGTGGATCACACATCAATACCCTCCATCGTCTTAAGTTGTCCTCTCAGCCATGTCAGGGTTAGACCCACCTTCCATATGCATGCTGCCCAGAGCTAAAAAGTCAACATATGACCTAAGTGTCAGTTTACATTGTAAATGTTCTGTTTCAACATCAGATTCCCGAGGCTCTCACCTGCCCTTGGTGCCAAAAGACAAGGAGCCTTAAGATATTAATAGGAGGCTGTGAGGAGGCTGTGGTGGTGCATTTGACTCTGGTCGGTGATTCTGGCCAACCTTTTACTGCCAAAGACCTTTGAGAGAGATCTGCATTGGCAGTGCCTGTACATTACAATGGTGCCATGTAAGTTCTTGGAGAGCAGCGTGAATGTTTTGGGGTTAGGGGTAGGATAACTGTAGCTACTGTTTCTGGAGAGCTCCACGTTGATGAGAAATATTTATGGGAGCAATAAAGTGAGGAAACTTGGTGAGAAAGAACTCATCTACACTATTCTACATCCCATGGAATGAATGTCATGTTTTGACTTTTACATCATCAACCATTTTGGATATCAACTGGTTTCACCTCCTACAGCCTCAGAAGCACTTTGCTCGCACAGCTGATACTTTTGTCCGAAACGTCCTGTTTCTCTGGAAACGTTGGGTACTACGTTGCAATTTTTACTCCCTCTCCATTTATATATATATATATTATTTATTTACACATTTATTCATTTGTGTGTTGATTTATTCATAAATATTTCCCTCTGTGTAATTATTTAGTATTTATTAAATTGTTTAGTTTGTTTATTATTTGTTTGATTATATGTATGCAAATATTTTTTTAAATATACTTTAATATTTTATATATATATTATTTCCCTTTTTTTTATTCATTTTTGTATTTTATTTTTGTATTACTTAGTGCACATGATAATGAGGCGGGTGTGTTTTTCACATTCAGGCAACACCCGGAATCAAGCATGATGATCGAAATCTGTGATTAGCTAAGTATACTACAAGTCTATCCAAGTTTACTATGTATACTAATGTATACTTGGAAAGAAGCACACCAAGTTATACTTTTGATATACGACCATCTCTAAGTATGCTTAAATAACTCCAGTAGGTGCTGTAACCTATTAGTTTACTTTTATATAGTAAAAATACAGTTATGAAACTTGTTTCTGAATACACTAAATACTTAGGTCTGCTTATTTTAGGTCCATTATTATAAACAAGGTTTTATGTGAGCAAGGCTTATTCCAGTATACAACATGCTCAAGAGTACATTTTTATTAAGCATTTTAAAGAGATTTTAGAATAGAATGCTCCTTTATTGTCACATATACAAGTACAGTACAGTGAAATTGATTCTTCGCATATCCCAGCATGT
>JAOUQW010000025.1:5519768-5538666 GCA_028565825.1 Olivaichthys viedmensis | reverse complement strand
ACATATCCCAGCATGTTGGTAAGCTGGGGTCAGAGCGCAGGGTCAGCCATGATACAGCAGGGAGGGTTAAGGGCCTTCATATATATTTGGTCGTGAACTTGATTCTGGACGTGCTTGATTCTTTCAAACTAGAAGGAGTCGAATATCCAGTCTAGTTATCACATACTGCCAGCCAAAAGTTTTTGGAAATCTTCCTTTTTTTGGGGGGGGGGAGTTTTTGCTTTACCGGAGTGCTCATATGTACCATTGTATGAATTTAAATTCAAATTTGATAAACTGAATTTGAAATGCATTGTGCCACCAAAATTCAAGTTAGAATTTTGTACATCTCATTATTTTTTAAATTGAATTTCAGTTTAATTCAGTTTTTAAAGCCTTATGCTGCATTCAAAATGCGTTCGTGTTCACTTTGTTTACAAGATGATTTCATGTGAATGGCCCACTCTTGTGGTATTCACCACTTTGGAAGTTTTCTGACAGTTCCAAATTCACAAGTTGTAACGCAATGTTGGTATTTCACAGCATGGTGGTGCCTATGGAAGTCGTACTGAGTCGTTTCTTAGTAATTCACCAATACATCTGAGGAAAATTTTGATATTCCTGACAGTTTTGTCTCATTTACAGTGCCATTCTGCTTTTACATTGTTCGTATAAAAGACATTGCTAGACATTAGCCTCAGTAATTAGCTCGCATATGCTCGGCATCCATATTTCCCAGTTGCTTAGCAACAGAGTTCTCACGACTTTAACAACTTGAATGTCAAGCGTATCATTCCTTTGCCTTCCAATGCCGAAAGCACAATTTCACAAGTTCCATCTGTACGCACCATTACATAGGAAATCAAATGATGGTATATAAATTCAATTTGCATAATTCAAAACTTCAAAACTTGAGATATACAGTAGTTTCAAAATATGCATAAAGATTTACAAAAATCAAATCCAAGTGCTTGTAGCAAAATTATCATTCCGTAGAGTTGGATTGAAAGATTTGAGAAAGGTGTCCATGCAGCTCCACAATCCTCTGGGATGTTCTGCAAGAGGCACGACATCTGTGTAACAGCCAGAATATGTAATAATTTACCTGTTTGCCTGTAATCTACTATACTTGAGTTCTTCCAGAGAGTTAAGAGCTCTCTCCCCGTCTCTCTCTCTCTCTCCCCCCCATATATCAGTGGCTTGTGAACAAGGTGCAGGTGAATGCTACAGATATAGAGACTGATAAAGGAGTGATTCATGGAGTGTCTGCCGTGTTGAAGATTCCTAAAAACCGCTGTGACTCAGCCTCCACCAAGGTTTCTTCGGTATGACCTAACTTCTGCCACTGTTCAAACTTCCCCCAGCTTAGCTTACTTACTTCAGTGCATCATTTAATCCAGATAATGAGACTGGGATACTTACTTTGACGAACTGTTCAGTCATAATTGTGTGATATTGTGTGTATGATGATACTGTGTGTAGGGAAAGTGTATGGACTGCTTCCACCCAACCGAGAGTCGCTGTCCACCTGGAACAAAGGACCTGAAGTTGGTAAAAACAATGTCACTCCAATCAAACAGTTCTTCTAAACTATGAATATTATGTGTTTTATCTTGATGAAATGAAATCATTGGTATTATTGTATTAAAAGGTTTTGGTTCTGTGTCTTTTGTCCAAAGGTATCAAGGAGATGTCCGTACAGTGTGACGAAATACGGGAGGTTTATCGGCTGTGCGGCCTCATGTGAAAAACGCACCATTGTATGTATTGTTTCGTTTTTCTGCCTCCCTGAATTGTTTAAGGAGTAACTCCAACAACTAACATTCCTATTGTCACGCCTGCATCAAACTCCTTTTGCGTCACCGGCCGCTGGACTCCGTGACATAATCACGGGCGGGTCAACCATAGAAAGACGTAGAGTACCAATAGAGTACTTACTTGTCGGTAGAAGACGGTCCAATACAAACATTTGCATGTTAAATTTACTCACCCATGGCGAGGAAGCACAGAAATTACACTCCACATTTTTCCTACATGACACCTATGAGTTATGTATGACTGGGAAGGCAGAGACTGCACAATAAATGAAGATTACGGCTCCATTTCTAGAAGGATTTACATTATGTTGTTTGGTACTTGACTTCAATTGATGTAACAGGTGGTTAATGAAGTTTCACGCGACAATCAATTCCAAAAGCATGTTTCTACTATGGAAAACAATAAAAACAAAAACAAAAACTGAATAAATACCAGCTGGAAAGCAGTTGGAGCACCTGCTCTCCGCAACCCCACGGTGGATATGCAGCAGTTTTGCAACAGTTGCCTTTGTAGTTTTTCTTTACCATAGAAACGATATTTGAAAATCTTTACCATTTGACAAATTTCTTCCGGTTTCTCATTTATACTGGCATATCTCCCACCACCACCTGCACCCTAAAACTATACATTTCTAAGGCCTGACTTTCAGATAGGCAAGCTTGTTTGTATCGAATAGATGAGCAGAATGATGCTTTTTGCCAGCTTGTCCATCAAATAAGCCACGCCCCTCGTTCATGGTAACGTCATGACACGCGTCATGTTCACAGCTTTTGTCAGGTTATGCTTTTGTTACATTTTTCAATAATTTCACAAGTGTAAACATGCAATATTTTGAGTATTGTATATTACTGGTGATTTCTAAATCCTCTCTCTCACTCTCTCTCTGTAGGTAAGGAAATGCTGTAAGGGTTTTTATGGCACTAACTGTGAGACTTGTCCAGGGCCAGAAGGCCAGCCATGTTTTAGTAACGGTGTGTGTGCGGATAGTATCAACGGCACCGGTGTGTGTCAGTGCAACCCCGGCTTTAACGGCACAGCCTGCGAGAACTGCCAAACCGGCAAATACGGCATCCACTGTGACCAAGGTGTCCTATACAAACCATGGACCCTTATCATAACTTCATTATTCACTCATCTTACTTCTTGATGTGAACAACTTTTGTTTTCTTTCTCTCCACTCTTCCTCTCTGTTTATTTCCACATCTCTCCGTTCCTCATCCTGTAGATTGTAAGTGTGCAAATGGACGGTGTAATGATGGTCTGGAGGGGGACGGCACCTGTCAGTGTGATGTTGGATGGAGAGGAATATACTGCTCCATAGGTAAAAACACACACATATCATTTGTTCACTTCCTTTTCATGATGAGAAAAAAAACATGGCTGCTTGTTGTGTTTCAGTCATCACCACAGACGCGTGCAGAGGGAAGTGCCACACAAGCGCCAAGTGAGTGCAGTCTCAAAATGTTGTTCAGCTATAAATAAGATAGGACTTAATGTGATCTGTATCTTCAAATGTGTTGAAACATGCTTTGCGTGCCTCTATTACTGTAACATCGTGTGTATGTTTTCCAGTTGCCTCCTGAAAGTACCAGATAATTTGTATTATTGTAGCTGTGCGGCTGGTTTTGAGGGGAACGGTACACACTGCACAGGTTTGCACTGCTCTAAAGCTTCTCTCAAAGTTCTCACATTTTACATTTCACAACACACTTTTGAGATTGACCTCTGTTTGTATGTCTTCAGCGGTGGACCCTTGTGCAAAGAATAGTGGAGGCTGCTCCCCCAACGCTGCATGTAAGAGGACTCTCCCAGGACGCAGGAAATGTGTGTGTAACACCGGTTATGTGGGGGATGGACAAGTGTGTGTGTGTAAGTCTACTATTTTCTGTTTAGTGTACATGGGCGTATGTTTTCCAGTATTTTTTTTTTCTTTTATATTGTGCTGTGTCCTTTGTGCCAAACACTACCAAACACTAATGTCTGTGACTATCTGTATTTCTCCAGCAATCAACCCCTGTCTGGATGGCAATGAAGGCTGCAGTAATAATTCAAATTGCGTACACACGGGCCCGAACAAGGTGACAAAAAAATCTAAATTCACCAACCTTTTAAGAAGCATAGGCATCTACAGTTGAGTGCAAAAGTTTGCATCCCCCATGGTTTCTGGGTGAAAAAAGGAAAATGTACCTCTATTTTAGAATTTATCCGCAAAAAGAAGTTAAAATTAAAATGTTGGTGTATCCTGCAAGTAAACAACAATCCAAAACATAAGGCAAAATCAATAAAATAATAGTTTGAAAAGACGTTTTGCCATGACCTCCTCGGTCTCCAGACCTAATCTGAAGAACGCAGTTCAAATCTCATTTTGTTATCTTTTTTTCCCACTGTTCATATCTGAACATACGCTGTTTGACCATTTTTTGTTAGTTGTTAGTTGTCTTCATTTTTTCCTGGGAGTACACAAACTTTTGCACTCAACTTTTTGCACACAGCTGCTTGTGTGTTTGTGATAATGCAGTAAATATATTATTAGATTTCATGAAAAGATTTTCATAACATACACTATAATATCAATACAAAATGGAACAAATAACAAAGCCACTCATAGGAATTTGTAAAAAAAAAATGTAATATTAAATCTATATCTGATTCTAAAAACACCAGCTTTTTCTGTCTTTCATAAATATAAATATTAAAGCATAACCCCAATTTCATATTAATATCACAAGGGGTTTTGATTACACTATATGCAAACGATAAAACATGTTGTTTCTTTTCATTTTTGCATTTGAGAACCCCAACCCCAACCTTCTGTGTTTTAGAAAAGTTCATGATTTAGTAACATGATTTAGTAGATTTTCAAATATTGTTTCTATGTTAGAGAAAAACTACAAAGGCTGATTTGTCTTGAAACATAACTTGTGGCAAAACTGCTGCGTATCCGCTGTGGGGTTGTGGAGAGCAGGTATTCCGACTGCTTTAAAGTTTCAGTTTTTGATTTTATTGTTTTCCATAGTAGGTCTTACTTTGTTATCCTAAATGCGCTGTGCATAATGCCGAAAAAAATGTGCTTTTGCCATTGAGTGTTGGGTGAAATTTCATTAAAAACATAGTACATCAACTGAAGTACCAAACAACAAAACGTTAATCCTTCTAGAAATGGAGCCGTAATCTTCATTTATTGTGCAGTCTAGGCTTTTTAGTCATACATAACTCAGTGTCATGTAGGAAAATTGCATTGCAATTTCTGTGCTTCCTCACCATGGGTGAGTAAATATATAACGTGCAAATGTTTGTGGAGTAATGCCACCATATTTTTTTACATCAGTGATTTTGCTTAAGTAAGGAAAAAAATGATCACTTCCCATTGAGGTTTTTGTGTGCTTTCAGGCAGCATGTGTGTGCCAGCCAGGCTTCTCTGGAGATGGAAAGACGTGCGATCCTATCAACTTGTGTAGGAGGGTAAAGAAAACACCCTGGGTAAAGATGCCACAAACACAGTCCAATGAGGATCATTAACGTATAACATTAGCCTGTATAATTGCTCATAAGTAATTAAAATTACATGGATAACAGTTTATAAAGCATGAGTATATGACTTCATAATTTTAGATGACATAATGCGTTATAATCTATCCATAAGAATATTGTAGACACTAATGTTATAATGCATTACATAACTATGGTACAGTATCCATACCGCAAGATATAATGCATAACATACATTCAAATTTCATTCTCATTTAAAAGCTGATTTAAAAAGCTTGCTTCACTTGAAGCCTGTAATGACCTGGAATACTGCTCTATTATGTGTTATCTACTTTAGTTAACACTGGAGTTGAGTAAAATTTGAAAACAAAAAACAAAGATGTTGTTTACAATGCATTTATACCCTTGTATAGTACAGGCACTGTACAAGGAACTCTGTTATAGTGCATTACAACATTAGTTACTACAGTGTTCCTATGAACAGATATTATAATGTGTTGTGAAATCTGACATTATAAAGTCATATACTCATGCTTTATAACGTGTTATGCATGTAACTATAACTACTTATGATCACTTATACAGGCTAATGGCAGGTCTTATAAAGTATTTTGTATGCTATATGATATAAGTCATTAAATGCATTTATAATGCATTATGAATACAGGATTCATAGGAAGTGTTACCAAATTGTGACTGCATCAGCATTAGCACAGGATAAAGCCAGGGCTTAACAAAATTCATCATTTGGGGATTTGAGGCTCCGTAACTGAGTGTGTTCATCTGATCCTTGTCAGAAAAATGGAGGGTGCCACCGGTTTGCCACATGTACAATGACAGGACCTGGAGAAAGGAACTGCACTTGCCCAAAAGATTTCATTGGAGATGGGATAAACTGCAAAGACAAAATCATGCAGGTTGGCACACGGGAACTCTCGCTTTCTCTCATACTGTGCCATATACACTTATAGGCTGTTTTATTAGGTACACCTACCTTATATCTATATTTATTGGCCCTTTTTATCACTTTGTAGGTATACAATTACTGACTGTGGCCCATCTGTTGCTATGCACAATTTTTAGAGCACTGTGTACACGTACTGGCCACTTTATTAGATACAACGACCTTGTTGGGCCACTATAGCTCTTTTTTTTCTCCATACACAGTGTATGTTAATCGTCCTTTAACCTTCATCAGTGACAGTTTCTCACCACAGAACTGCTGTTGGATAGATATTTCTTAACTTAACAGTGACATTAAGGTGTTTAAAAACCCCAGGAACGCTCCTCCACTGCATACACTTAAACCAGTGCAACGCTGTGCTGTGAACGGTCCCCGACCCAAATAATATCTAATATCTATTCCACTGATGAACAGGGTAGGGGGACAGTAACAGATGTCTGTTACTGTTAAAATTGTAAGCAGTAACAGATGCCTAACAGACAGTTATTATATAGCGACAAATGGCCTCTAAATGGTAAGTGGACCTGATAAAAGGGCCAATAAATGTAAGTATTAGCCGGGTGTACCTAATAAAGTTAACACTGACTGTGGTGTGTGCCATATATTTTGTTGTTTAACTTAAATGTATGTCTCAATTTAACTCCAGGAGCTTCGAAGTAGAGGTCTGACTGACTTCTACTACAGCTTGTTCGTAAGTCTGCATATTTTTATTCAAATGAATTTGGTGTAATAATCTAAGAAAGTGTATAATATATATTTGTGTTTTTAGTTTCTCTCAGTTTCAGTTTTCCATTAAATGCAAACCACTGTACACTTTTCACAGTAGGCACTATACACATTAGACAGAGTGGCATCAACAAAACACAGTTCTGCAGAACATCACACTGTAGTTTCAAATGACCAGGCCGTCATTAAAGCAATAGCTTTAAAAGCTGTTTTTTTTTCTTCTTTAATTTCGTTGATATTATTCTTTAAAAGCATGACAAAATTAAATGTACCTCTATTTTACAGTTTACCTACAAAACAGAAATCCATTTTCAGTCAATTGTATTTCCTGTCAAAAAAACAGTACATAGCAATTAGGTGAAAGTATTTTTATTAGCAAGCTCAAAAGTTTGCATTCTCATTGACATGCATATTGACCATTCACAGAGCAGGGGAAGAGTATAAAAGATGTCAAAGTGCATAGGGATACCATTACCAACAGTGAAAACCATAATTCAGAAATTAAAGAAACATATACACAAAGACACGATCAAAGAGTGAAAAAAAAAACTAAATAAAATGCAATGATGATTTGCAAAAATAAATTACATTTAAAAGCAGGAGACCATAAAGTCCACATTTATATCACATTCAGAAATATCATTTTGATTGTTTTACTATTAATATCTGTTCAACCATTTATATTACTTGTGATAATTAAGGAACATCTGTCAAACCGAAATTTATCATTTTCGAAGTAAGGGTGTGCACACTTTTTCACTCAACTGTACATCTAACAGTTTTCAAAATATGATCGATTTTGGATTTGTGTTATTATAAAGCATTTAGAAACAGAAGATTATTGCTAATGAGCTGCTGTATCATGTATTGAAATGAATGCATGTCTATATTTTCAATTTTCAGAGGGCAGATGTCTCATACCTTCAAGGCCGTGGTCCATACACTGTGTTTGTTCCTAATAATAATGCATTTCACAAACTAGAAGTAAGTGCAATTGTGTGTTGAAGCTGTCCCATATTGATTTACTGGGCCAGTAATCGAGGTCCAAACACTGACTGATACAATACACTCTTTGCCTGCTAAGATGTCTGAATGTGCTGTTTGTAATAACAAACTAATAACTTGCATCACAAGGATAAAACAATTCTAGTAACAATATTGAACAGTCACCCATAAGGATAAGTGAGGGTTCTCTCTTTTCTCTTCATGTAAAGACAACGTCACCTCACGAGTTTTGCCATTCATAAATCCTGCAACCTTGCTTTTATAAAAAAATAAAAATGCAATGCTTATGATTAAGTTATGATGGCCCAGTATAGGTACCCTTCAAGTAAAGTGCTACTGTATGGCAGATTTAATTCAATATGTAAAACTAGCCTGTCCCATTTCTAAGTATATAAAAAATATTATTCCCTAACACCCCACCCAATGAGAATTGACCATCTCCATGCTTTTCCTCATTCCTGCTTTGTTTCAATACTTCATTCTTTATTCACGCTCATCTCTCTTCTCATCCTGTCCTTTTTTTAGAATAAAAATATGGTAAATAAAGTGAGAAATGCTGCCCTCCTGATGTACCACATAGTGTCGTGCCGGAGACTCCTCCCAGAAGATCTCAAGCAACCTCGCAACCTCACCACGCTCACTGGTGAAATCCTCACCATCTCCTATTCAGAGGTAAACAGGATGACCACAGTGTAAAGGACCACTTTACTCTGTACAGTCGTCTCGAAACCTGACACCGAAACTTGATCTTTGTTCGCAGGGTACGATACACATCAATAACAACGCCAAAGTGGTGTACAACGATCCAGAATGTAGCAACGGGATTTTCTACGAGATTGACACTGTTCTGATTCCTCCCAGTTTTCAGAAGTCGGAAGAGATGAACAAGACAAACATTGTAAGTGTTCTGATTTGACTGCAAAAGTTTGCATACCAATAGGACAAAATGAAAGAAGAATGAAGAAAAATAAATGTAATTTATAGCAACATGATATTTAGTATGTTTCACAGATGTCCCTATATTATCACAAGTAAAATAAATGGTCAAATATTGTATGTTATTAGTAAAAAAGACAAAATGATATCAGTTTAAAATTTTGCATCTCCCTTTCTGAATGTGCTACAAATATTCTCTAATAACAATCTCTAATTGAATTCCCACCCTTTGCCTTTGTAACTGCATCCAACCTTTTTCACGTTCTTTGAGTAGCTTTTGGATCCTCTCAGTTGTAAATCTCAGATCATGGCAAAACATCCTTTTAAAATCTTTTTCTGATTGTGCCTCATGTTTTGGATTGTTGTCTTGTTGCAGGATACACCCACATTTAATTTTTTTATTTTGGAATTCTTTTTTTTGTAGATAAATTGTTGAATAGAGGTAGATTTTTTCCAATCAAAAGCCATTGGGGATGCAAACTTTTACCCTCAACTGTACATAAGTATGATGGGAAGTGCTATTTAGTGCTATTCTCAGTAATTCCCAGATTGTTGACAGAACAGTTAAAAACATTCTTGCAGCTTCGAAGAAATTTTTATAGTTTTTGGTATTACTTAAAAGATTAAATTGGTCTAAATAATGCAAACGCCTAGTGTATTTACTTACTCACTTATTAATAAATAACCTAAGATTTATTTCATCTTTCTTTCTGAACAGCCTGCCCTCAAAGATGTAGCAGACCAACATGGGTTTAAGACTTTCTTCAAACTGCTGGAAGTGTGTACAGAGATTTCTCTTTTTCTCTTTTATCACATTACAGTTGAGCTTCTAAGTGTCCTGTATTTACCATTCAAGTAAATCAAACTTATTTCAATAAAAAAAAGCTTCCAGCAAAAACTTTGTGTCTTGGCCTGTTGTTCGCAGGATACTGAGGTGATAAAACGGATAGAGGACCCTTTCCACCAGCCGGTCACCCTTTTCCTGCCCACCGACACCACTATGGTGGCTTTGCCTCAGGGACAGAAGGATTTCCTGTACGGCCTGCATAACCGAGCCCAACTCGTGGAGTATCTTGAGTACCACCTCCTCCGAGACAAAAAGGTGAGACAACAGTGCCCTACAGCTGGGTGTGGGACAGATGGACACTATTTAGAGTGTTAGTAGCACATGGCTGTGCATTGCAGCAGTGTACAAAATGTCCGATGAAGAATCATTTCTAATCATTTCTAAGCATGTTCCTTAATAGAGCTTGATATATAGAGAATGATTTTGTATGGCTGGTTTAGTTGCAGTCTGCAGAGCTCATCCATTCTGATTCACTCAAGACTCTTCAAGGCTCTGACATCTCTGTGAGCTGCGTTGGAGAAGACCACATAGTGAGTGACCAACAAAAGGAAACAGGCTTGGATTTGTATCCAGACTCATTTAAAACAGGGAGTTTGTACCATGACGCATAACATAACCCACATATTTCAGTTTGTTGTATAGTGTTTGGTTATGTGTAGTTTAAAGCTGGTGGTAGATTTAAACAATGTTGGGTTTAGAGATTTTGCCAATCTGGGGGGTGGAGAGAACTTTTTCATTAATCCTGTTAGTTTGGCATCAGCTCTTTTGTACATTGGACAGTGTTTAGTCAAAACATCAATTAAGATGTTCCCTTTTTTGTCTGCTAGTTCCTTTGTAGAAGGATTTGTGGTTCATGACAAACAATATTTTTTTTGTTAAGAAAATTCTCTTTTATTTTAAAGATGTTTTTTTTTATCCCTAAAAATAGCAAGACCTTTTCAGAAAGGAAACTTCTTCTTTTTTTTTTTGTAGAATAAGTTATCTCTTTAATAAGAAATTCTGGTGTACAGAGTTTATAAAAATTATGATCAGGTCACAGAGTCTAGCTTGTCCATCCTAAAAACAAATTACAAGGGTTTATATACCTTAGATGAAGATAAATTCCAGACATTAAATCATTAGACATGAGATCCAACAGAGTCACAGAGGCTAGCTCTATCATACCATTGCCTGGACTTATCAACTTTGGCCTCCCCCCTTAAATGTTTTGCAAAAGATACTCTCAACAAAGTTTAGGAACGGTGTATTCTAGAGTCAGTGTTACGGCCAACATCTCTGGAGGCGCAGAGAGAGGTGGGTGGGGAGGGTAGTCCATGACCTTGATGAACTCAGCCAATGCTGATTAATCTCCTCTCAATCTACATGAATGCAAAACATTTATTTTGGTCTTTACAATATAGCAGAGTTGCTTGTTGTCACTTATTTAACTGACAGTTGAACTGACTGATGTTTGGCATGTAATGTTAACCATTACGCACGTACCCGTTACCCAGGCTTTAGCAGAGCACTTGCAAAAATCCAGAACACTCATTAGACTGCTGTCTGCCAGAAATCAGCTGCAGTTAGAAATCAGTTAGTTGGGCTACTTCAAAAAGTAAAGACTTAAGAGTTTGGCAAGTTTACTACACATAAAAATGTATGTCTTCCACTTCTTTAGGGGGCGCTGTATATCAACGACAAAAGTTGTCGAATTGTAAAGAGGAACCTGAATTTTAATGGAGGCCTTGTTTACGGTATTGATTGTTTGCTAACACCTCCCAGCCTTGGAGGACGCTGTGACGCGAAGAACATCGTAGACCTCACTGTAAGTGTCACATAGTCCTGACATGCAGTTCAGTTCAGCATTACTGAGTGTGCAAAATAAAATGCATTAAAAAGTACGATTACTGGCCTGATTCACTGAATCATTGCTTTCTAAATCTGGTAAATGGCTTTTTATTTTAATTTTTTTATTTTTTCTATGTGACAGATGCCGTGCAGACATTGTGCTTTCACGATTCCATCTGACTGCCCTTCAGTAAGCAAACCAAAGGTATGTTTTCATTCTTTTGACCTGAAGGTACTTTGTGGACACAATTATTACATGACAGTTATACTTCCTCTTAAATATGCAATCTATAAACTCTGAAAGTTTGTTCTGTCTTGCTTAATACATCTATTTCCCTGCCTACATTTGAGTGAGCATATTTGGTTTATTAAATCTTTATAAAGGCTTCATCCAACCCATTCATGTCAGAGGCAACAGTATGTCAGTATCTTTTTCCTGACCATACAGCATACAGTTCCAGTCAAGTTCGAACTTATGTTTTTCATGATCTTAAAGACATTTTGATCTACTGTAATGCTTGTAATGTTATGTAATGCTACTGTAATGTTATGCTTGAAATTAGTTTCTAAGACAAATATAAATAGTGAAGCTGATGCCTATGTCTGAATTTATTTCCAAAACAAAAAATGTAGGGTAAAAAATATTTTAAGGGCCCATAACAGTTAGTTTTTCATTTAGGACTTAGGAAAAGCATCAAGTACCGAACATATGTGTGGAAATTCTTCAAGAATTCTTGATGGAAAAGCATCCGAGGTGGCGCGTTCATAAGGCTGGTTGAGAGAATATTTATTTGACAAAGTTGTTATCAAGGCTACTTTGAAGAATCTAAAATATGAGAGTTTTGATTTAACACTTTTTGTTTACTGCTTAATTATGCATACAGTACTGTGCAAAGGTCAGAGAGCACCCTTTTGTTTATTCAGTTTACAATCAAATGGCCATTCAGCACTTATTGTTAATGATTTGGTGGTAAACAATAATAATGGGAAAATGTTACAGTATATATTAATACTTAATTTCCATTTTCAGTCAAACAGCCATTCAGGAACACATTATTACACCTTTTGGTGTTAGACAATAATCCTGTAAATGTGAATATACAATTAACACAAAAGCCTCCAAACACTAAGTATAACAGTTTTATCACTTATTTATTCAAATGAGCTGCACTCGCATGAAACAGCTGCCACGTAACGGTTTGATGGAATTGGATGAATGGAATTAGCAACAGGGTGAACAAAAATTCAATATTACAAATGAAATGTTTACAGATTTTATACTGTGTGATTTTAAATACATTATTGTTTACCACCAAATAATTAACAATAAATACTGAATAGCCATTTGATTGAAAACTGAATAAACAAAATGGTGCTCTCTGACTTTTGCGCAGTACTGTATTTAACTAAGATATCACCACAGTTTTGGTGTCTTATAGTAATTGTGATTATATTCTTGACTTTGATGTTGGGTTGATATTTGTTATGGTTTAGTTTTTCCCCAACTTCCCATGGTCGAGGTTTGTTCAATAAAAAAACAACTATTGCCTCATCTACACATCCGTGGTAAGGCCTTCTTTATTACATGATAACTGTTACTTTGTTCCAGGATTAAATGCCAAAAAGAAGGTTTATGATGTGAATTACAAAAACTCGCTTGTGGCGTAGTCAACTTTAATATGTTACTGTAGCCGTCATACATCATACCCTTTATACATCACACAGTAGTTCTCTTATCAAACAGTTCTGCAGTATTTCATATTTTTCTCAACGTTTAGTCAGTTTTAATTGTGTTCACTAGGCGGATGACCATAGTAGTAGTAAAACTATGACAGAAATACTGTAGTAACCACGTTATAGTCCTGGTTTGCGAACCATGATTTTCTTTTGCGCTTAAAAACCCGTGGTTAATTTTCGTAAGGGACGCGAGTCAGAATGAAACCTGAACAAAGAAGCTAATGAGAATACTGTGTATAGGTGAAAGGATCTCTTCTGTCCTCGTCGTGCTCGTGATTTGGCACCGTTTGCAGCGCAAGTGAATTGAAATGGAGGTTTTTCATTATGTTTTAATTTGTTCAGTTAATTCCAGCTTTGAGGATTCCTCGTTGTTCGCCATTTAATGCATATATGATATGGGTGATTAAAGTTCATTTTGTAATATGATAACGTAATGCCTCAAGACGCCACTTAGTCGAATACTCCTCCTCTTCTGCTTCCCACTCACTCCCACACAAACACACAAACACACTCTTTTCTGCTGTCTCCTTTTCTGTCTGTATGTTCTCCCCTGCTAACACACACACAAATAAATAATATATATATATATGTATGTGTATGTATATATGTATGTATCACTTCGCCATCAATCAGATGTATATAAATATATAAATAAATAATACACACACACACACACATGCACACTGGTCACGCCACCCACACAACTTCCTCTCGCCATCCTAAATACACCCATTTTCTCCCTTTCTCACTCCTACACACTCACACGTTCGCACACACATACCGGGGCCTGGCTAAATAAAGGAAGACAAAGCGTTTTTTGAGAGCGTCTCAGCACAGGACAGCGCTGCGATCAATAGCGTTTCCACTGGAACTGAAAAGCTCTCAGCACTCACTCAGTATTGGAGTGTCAGCACCCAACGTCAACGAGCACCCTTCCTACTTTCTCTCCTCTTTCCCCCTCCTCTTCTAAAGATAAGGTAAAGAGGTCCATCGTTTGTCACCTCGTGTCTGCTCAGTTGTCTTGGCTTCATTGACATTGACCCCTGTGGTAGTGATTCCATCGACACCCTTGTGAAGCACCGTCGCCGAAAGATGAATTTCTCATCGTCAGAAAATCTGCATTGACTTTAGCGATCTGGCTCAATTAGTAGCGCTAAGTACAAGATCACTGATTGGTGGGCTATCGGCACTGAGGCACATTCCCTGGTTGAAAACCAAATGTCGGCTTGGCCCATCAAAAGGCCTACTTGCCTTGTTGTCAAGCGAGTTTTTCTGCATGTGCAATAATCAGAGGCGCGGGGCTCAACAGTTCATCGTGCTAACGCCGTACATCATTAATAGAAAGTGCCGTTGGTCAGAATCGATCATTGTTCAGGCATGTGGTGTTGATGTTAATCTGGGCAGGGTTTGCTTCCTACTCTGTAATCCCTCTAGATTAAAGGGAGAGCGCGATCGCACATACTAATGCGGCTAGCTGAAGGAAGGCTAGCAAAGCACGGAAGCCTGAAGTTAGCATCAATATCTCTTTAAAGAGAAGCCGAATTACTGCACGAGTTAGCATTAAAGGAATACTCCAGCATTTTTCAGCTCTATCTTTTGCATGTGTGTGTGTGTGTGTGTGTGTGTGTGTGATTACCACAGAGAAGAATTTTTACACATTTCCGTGTACTGAGAAAAGAAAACCAGAGACTCGAAAGTTGCCTATAATGGAAGCTTGAGGGCAGTCGTTGAATTCAATCAATAAATGTTAGACGACTGCAATAAAGGTCTTAGGATGAGACGGACATGGGAGAATGTAGTTTTATCCAACTTCCCAACACTGGAGCAATAGTGTAAAAAGAAATTCTGGTTACTTACCCTTTCCAGAAGGTTTTGTGGTTTCCATGTGCCACCATGCTACGTTGACTACGATGGGAACCCATAACCACAAATTCTTCCTTCTGAAAAAGTAGTCCTGTCTCCGAAAGGATGAATAAACTGCAATAAATAAATTCCTACAAAAATAAGGGGTTTGCATAAACGTTTGTTGAACGGGTAAACCGGTTTTCCATTCTTTTCTCAGTACAGGGAAATGTTTCGAAATTTTTGTCCGTGGTAATTGCACTTATGCTACAGATGTGGCAGTTGAAAAGTGCTGGAGTATTCCTTTAAGAATACAGGTTTCATGCTTGCAAAGTACTCTGTAGCAATAGTTGTGACATATATATTTAGTGCCTAATCTGATGATGGAAACGTTTACATTACATTTAAATTTTTTAAGGAGTTATTTTAAAAATACTGTGGAATTAATTTTATTGGATTGTTAATTGCATTACCTTCATGGTGTAATTATGAAGAACACCCCCCCCCCCAAAAAAAAATGGCTATTGGACGGTGTTCTAAGTCAAAAACATGCCGATAATGTGTCAAAGATGGAGTTCCTTCCACCAGACCGTCTGCCACGTAGTGTATTTATTCAGTCTGTAGAAAACATGCCTATGGCAACCTGATCGAGAGAATAAACATTTGAAAAAAGCAACCCCCATCCTCAGCCCTGCTTGGAATATGAAAACAACCCCAACTTCCGCCTCTTGTTGAAGTTTCAACGACTCATTAACAACTGTTTTAAAAAAATGTGTGTGTGAGAGCTGATTAGCAATCTTTTTGTCCTTCTCCAGCTGCCGTTGTCATTCCGAGCACAGCCGTGTCGCCTTTTCTCGAGCGGCCATGTTGCTTTGGCATCCCTGGTTCAAAGGTGGTGTATTTGCATTGCATGAAGCTCGAGTGCCCCCCTCTCTCTGTCGTCCCAGAGGACACGAGACACACCGCGTCCAACACCACACGCGCACACACCGGCCAATCGGACGACCCGGCACGGAGCGTCGCCATGACAACCGAGGTGGCCCATCCCAGATGGGCTCAATGTTGCAGACACAAAAAGAGAGTATGGAGAAAGAAAAAAAAGGAAAAACAAGAAAAAGAAAAAAAAGTGAGAGGAAAATAGCCACTTACTGGTGCTTTTGTGCTTCGGGATGTTGAGTGTGTTTTACAGGGAGGTCAGGGAGTGTAAACTACATGTGACTAAACTGGAATGAAACTATGATTGTGTGTGTGTGTGTGTGTGTGTGTGTGTGTGTGTGTTACTCCAGTGGGGCCTAGGGAGAAAGAAAAAAGTGGCTTGGCAAAAAAAAGTTGTAGAAATGAAAGGATGTAAGAAGCAGACTATGAAGGAGAGACGAGAGTCTGTGTGTGCGATATGCATGTGCATCATCTGTATAAGTGTGTGTGTGTGTGTTTTTTGAAAAACAATGGCACACATGCATCTATTTTATTTGTGTCTGCTAAGGTTTCAACTGGACTTTTCCATCTCTTGAGGCTTAATGTATGGCTGATGCAATGCACTGACACAAACACACTCGCACACAAACACACGCGCGCGCGCGCACACACACACACGCAGTCTAAAATAGAATAAATTTCAAACCTGCAGACCCAAAATCAGGTTTATTTTCCCATAAAACCATCTACCCATTCTCTGCCTCTGTCTCTCTCCCTCTCCGTCTGTCTGTTTGTCTGTCTGTCTGTCTTCATTTCCGAGCCAGCGATATGCTGCTTATCGTATGTGCTGAGAGCCTGGTTAGTATTCAGAGTCCAACATTAACGAGAGAGAGAAAGCAATATTATTCGCCATATCCATTCTCCTCCTTACATTCAAAAGGGAGGGGGGAAAAAACGCACGTCTCTCCGCTGCTGATGCTTATCCCTACTAAATGAGTTTGAGAAAGTGAGAGACGGATGAGAAAAATAAACCTTTATCTCTTTCTTTCTCTCTCTGCTTCTCCATAGCACCTTGACGCTCAAAAAAAAAAAAAAAGCTACAGTGAAAGATAACAAGAGAGCGGATTATCAAGACATGGCTTTGATTTTATGTATGAGTCATCGGCTGCAATGTTTGATATTAATTATGACAAATATGACACCTCCGTCACCGGCTGTTCCTCTGCATACTGATGAGGCTCATTTGCAACAAAGTATGCTGGGGTACGTACATGACGATGACCTCCCAAACAATGCCATGCGCCCATCTTAAAAAAATCAATATAATTGCCTCTGTGTGCGTGTGTGAGCGAGAGATCTCCTGAATGCAAATATATCATAAATGAGCGCGGTAATTGTCAGCGTCAGAATTATAACAGCTCTGCTTTGCTGTTTTTACCCACATACAACCGCCAGCGAGGATCAATATGTTTGAGTGCATGCTGTGTATTAATGTGTGTGCTTGCCACGTCTGTGCATGCGTGTGTGGCGCTCTGTGTGTGTGTGTGTGTGTGTGTGTGTGTGTGCATGCATGAATATAAATGCTCTACGAGCCAGGAGGAATCTGAAGGAAGGGACGTGAGAACCTGTCTGCTACTGTTTCCATAGCAACCCAGCCAGAGCAGGGCCAGAAGTGTGTGTGTGTGTGGGATGGGGGGGTGCTCATAGCTCCTGGAATATGGATGACTCCAACAGAGAAGGAGAGAGATTTTTCCTCATACCCTATAATAAGCGCTTAACTAATACCGCTATATGATCGTATTAACTGTCAGAAATTTGAGTTTCATCTCAATCTCGAGTGTTCGCTATCGGCTACACGGCGAGCGCGTTCATGAGGTTACAGTGTTACAGTGACACCAGTGCCATTCCTGTAGACACATTATAGACATTACAAACACCAAACTTTATTTATAAAGGTGCAACATTATATCAACATGGTAGTGGTGGGGCGATATGATGATTAATATCGTTATCGCGATAACCAGTGTCACAATACGCTTTGACCACTCCACTCCAAGTGCATGGTTAAAAAGTTCCCTTCTAAAATAGTTTATTCTTGTAATATGTTTGAAAAAACAACATTGGACGCCAAGTATCGTGATATGATCTTTTTTGCCATATCGGCCATCCATAAGACGTACCCATTAACATTACAGACAAACTTGAATCTATAAAGATGAAATATTATTAAATATTAGGAATATATCGGAAAATCTTTTATAAACAAACTTGGGTCTATTTATGAAGATGTAACATTATAGGCGTATGATATTGATATCGCAAGATTGACCCTTCCACTCCAAGTGGATGTTAAACGTTCCCCTCCTTTTTTGTAATATGTTTGAAAAGGAACAACGGACTTTAAGTATCATGATATGATCTTTTTTGCCATATCGACCAATCATAAGACGTACCCATTAACATTGTAGACGAACTTGGATCTATTTATGAAGATGAAATATTAAGAAATGTTATAAAAATGTTTTTCAAAACAATACAAAATGTTTATTGACGAACTTGGATCTGTTTATGAAGGTGTAACATGATAAACATATGACAATATGATATTGTTATTGCGATAACCTATATGTCACAATATGCTTTTCTGTGAGTGTCGCTGGTACTCCTACAACACTGACCGCTCCAGTAGCAAGTAGCCAATTGGATGCTAAAAGTTTCCCTCCTTTTATAAATAGTGTGTGTGGCAGAGGGGGCGTGGTCGAGCGTCGGTGGCTGACGGAGAGCGGGGTCACGGCGAGGTCACAGGTAATCAC
>JAOUQW010000025.1:5482892-5495396 GCA_028565825.1 Olivaichthys viedmensis | reverse complement strand
ACAGCGCCCCTGGAGCAGGGAGGGTTAAGGGCCTTGCTCAAGGGCCCAACAGTGGCAGCTTGGTGGAGCTGAGGCTTCAGCCCACGACCTTCTGATCAGGAGCCCAGTGCCCTAACCACTGTAATTTATGCCTTTACAACGACCATGTGGCGGTAACAAATCGAAATTTACATCTTTCATGCTATATTTATGACTTACTGGTTATGCTGCCAAAGCAGACGGTTACAACTCAAGGGTTTTGACTGAAACATCTCACTGTTGTCACGTGAGTTGCGGCTACAAAACTTTTAAAAATCTACACATAAAATGGTAACCTGTAAACCTATAAAGTGAGACGTAAAGTATGAACTGAATGTTTAAATAATGATTGGCAAATGACACACGTGAAGCGTACATAAATTTGTGCTACAAGTCATGCTGGAGAAAATGTTTTTGGCATTTTATACGCTTTCTTTTGACAGGAAATTAACTCCATACGTAATTTTAAATGTTTTATAGATACAGAACTTTTAAATCTTTCCAGACATCTTCATTTTGGCATCGAATCATAGAACTAGCCTTACAGTCTCCCTGATATCAGCAGCAATTTTTTTTAAAACAATTTTATATTTACCGACCTACAAAAAAAAGGGGTTTTCAGGGGTTCTGTGGATGGTTAACAGATCTCATTTCTGATTTCTAATGCCATTCTACTTGGAACCTTTTCTGAAAAGAAAACCCTCTGTTGTAGGGTTCTACATATTTATCTATGACCGCATCAGTGGGTTCCTGATCCAGGCCCTGTGCCTCATTTGCTTTGAGCTTTAGGATCCAAGCACTAGCCCAAGGGAGTGAGAATGATTCATCCACCTTGGGTGTGAATTGATCCTCATCTTTCCACTTGTTCTACCTGAACATCACCACTTGCTGGGGTGTGGAACATGGAAAACACAAATCCTGTGTCTTAAAATGGGCCCAGGACTGGCTTAGGATCAGTTTCCCTGACCCAAATCTTAACACTCCACTTAAGGGTACAAAAACCTGGTCCTAGATCAGCAGTAAAGGGGAAAATTGTTCTCCATGGAAGTACCCACAAAACCATATGCAACCAGGGAACACAAACTTCTGTCGCCGTTTTACTCAGCATGGCAAAGTGGTAATGGCTCCGTTTTCTAATCTTCACTGATGGATTCTCCCTGGTGAGCAGCAACAGGTGTTTTTTTCATTTCTTTCAACAGGGGAGCATTTTTGTTTGTATTAGATGTAGGGGAAAAGGGGGTAAAGGAAAAAAAAAAGGTTGGCCTATATCCATTTCTGGAGCATTTTGCGTTACTAAAAGCAGTGAAAGCAATTGTGGGAAAACGTCTTGGGGAATAGAGTATACCCTCGGATGGAGAAAGAGGGATGCTGAGGTTGTAGTTGTTTATAGTTTTTTTTTCTCCTGTCTGCTCTCTCTCTCTGTTTCTCTTGAGTGGATGTAGTGGTAGGGTTCATGTTCAGGATTAGATTCCAAACAAATGCAGTTAATCCCATGAGCTCCCCACATCCTGCATATTTACTATGCTGCAGAATGAACAACAGACATTGTCACCTCTGCGCACGCACCCACACCCACATACTTACACACGCAAACATGTAGACTATTCAGTTAACAGTCTGTTGTCGGCAAAAAACAACAAATGTGTTCCTTTTTTTCTCGTTTTCCTCTAGCTGGAATAAACAGTGATATCTTGCTCTTTTAAATAAGTAAACACCTTGCCTCTATTGAGCTGTGCTTTGTATTGTTTTTATTTTTTATTGATGGAATCTTTTTTTTGTTTTAACTCTGGTTTGTTTTGCTTCTTGTATTGTTTTCTTATAAAATCATCTCCGAGGAATAGGGTAATGTTAGAATTGTGTCACGATATCCATTAATGGAAAAAAATTAATAAATAGAAAACTCTTGGTAGATTGAAATTCCAAACTTTACTGCTTAAATAACTAAAATGAAAGCAATAAGAGGAAAACAATATCAACGGTATCAATTCAGTACAGCATGTGAATGCTTGTTGCAGCATCCACTGCTTTACCTTCTGTCTCAACGAGTCAATGAGCTAGTGAGTCTCCATTCCTGCAGTAGTAACTGAAGACGTAACTGACCAATAGCAGGCAATCCCACAGGTGCACTGTGGGGTTAAAGGTCAGGAGAGGGAGACCAGATATTTTGATCTATTGATCAGAGCGACTTTAGCCAATCACAAGCGTCTGTGAGCTCATGTATATGGAAGGGCTCTCCTCCAAGCGTGTTCAGCGGCCCTGTGGCGTTGCATGAGCAGCAGTTTGAAAAGATGTGGTGGCTTCATGTGTCTTAGGAAGAAGCACGCGTTAGCCTTCGCCCTCCCAGTCTGGTGGTATGCAATAGGGGCAAACCTTAATAATGGGGTGGATATTGGCAAGAACTAAATTAAGAGAAAAATTGGTTAAAATAAAAAAAGTTCACAACCTATAACTATAGTTTTCTTCCCCCCCCCCCTCCATCAATATGCACCCAGACAGCGGGAATAATTTTTTTTATTAATAAATTGTGCTCATGGTGCGGCACAATCCCATGTGTGCATTTGGGTTTTATTGTGAATATTCATATTTATCTTTTCCATAAAATAATTGCCTAGACTAATTAGGGGAATGGATTAATTAATTAATCTACATGAAGCATTTTATTCATGTTTTTCAAATGATTTCACATTCAAGTATAGTAAGAGGAGAAAAGGTTGCACACACAAAATAGGAGTGGTATCACCACAAGCACCTTTATTTATTTATTTTTAAATATACTCCGTGTCATCCTCCTGGTTTATTTGATTGCCATTTTTGTGGGAAAGTAGGCAGTATGCCCAATGTGCTGTTTTTACATTTCACCATCTGGAACCTTGATAGACACCTTTTTAGCAGACACCTTCCATGAGTGGTCCTGTCTAGATGCACAGTATTGCCTGCTGGGCTGATGCACGACATACAGGACGTATATTAGTAATTATATGCATATTACCCTGCTGAAAAATCCAGCTTGGTCTGACCATCTACCAGCTGCCAAAACACAGGCCGAGCTGGTAGATGGAAACAGTTTCTGAATTACCGCTACTAATGTGACATTGTAGACACATTGTTTCAAAAAAAGTAACACAACAGTAAGGCAATTAGAAAATCTCAAAAATGTACTGGTCAATTTAGTCAAGTTATAAGGGAGCTGAAAAAGAAATTCCTAGCTGGATAACCTGGTCTACCAGTTTGACCAGCTCGGCCTGTGTTTTGGCAGCTGGTCAGACCAAGCTGGATTTTTCAGCAGGGTAGTGACAACATGAGGAATAATTTGAGGACTTATCGACAGGCTGTGAGCCCATAGGATCGATTTGTTTGTGTAGCTGTGACCCATAATCGCTACTTACAGTGTGGACTGAACCATCAAGTTAGGTGTGTGTGTGTGGGGGGGAGCAAGCTCACGTCATGAGGACTTTCTTGGCTTAAATAAAGCCATGCCAGAGCTGTGAACTGTTTGTGAACATTTCTTTTAAATATCTGAAGGTTTCTCACACGCAGACTGTCTCACACTACTGGACTTCTCTGTGTTTTCGGCGTCGCACAACCGTCCACACTGTGAAACACAAGCACCCCCCCCAGAAGTGTTAACATAACTGTCCAGGGTCAAGGAATTACTTTTGGAGCTTTAGGAATTTTGGAGGAGTGCCTGCTCAAATTGCGCAAGACGATTGCCCAGATCAGGCTACTCGTCTCAAGGCACATACAGCCTAATGTTGCATGTTGCATGTTGCAAAAAAAAAAAAAAAAAAAAACTGTTACAAGCATCCCCCTACAAAAATAAACCATCATCAGCTGTGTGAAATCGTGCAACAGTGTAGCAGCCTGCTGCGATATCATTTGATCCACTGCTATTTCTGACATCACGGTCTTACCCGTACTGATATCACCTATCTCTGGCTCGATGCATTTGCGGACACTGCTTTAAATATATATATATATAAATATAAATATACCCGAGTGAAATCGTCCGCGATCGTTTAAAAGCTTTATATTGCGCGAGCGCCGCCATTGCCCAAAAGCCCAGGCTGTCTGGTTGCAGCTCTGCGTTTGGTTTTTTGTGTGTGTGTGTGTGTGTGTGCTCTCGCCTGGGTTAGTAGGAGCCTGCTGTTTCACCAGTACCCCTCCCCCAGCCTTTGACGAAACAGGAACAACTTCTTTGAGAGAGAGAGAGAGAGAGAGAGAGAGAGAGAGAGAGAGAGGGGTAAAAAAAAAAAAAAAAAAAAAAAAAAAAAGAGAGAGAGGGGCTGCACAGGTTTGGGACGTTTGGCAGAAGCTATTTAGCCTCCACTTGGTTTTCCAGTCGGGAGCTGAGATTTCTTTTTGTTTGTTGTTGCGCTGACTCGTCGCGTATTCTTCTGGATTTTGCAGCTGCTCTTTGTTTGCAGTGAACAAACCGGAGGTTTTCTTCTCTTTATTTCTTTTGGGGGAAAAAATGGGCGACTTACCTCGAGGATTATAATTGGTGTTGGTGGTGTTGGTGGGGGGCAGCAGCAGCTCTCGGTTGTGGAATACTTTACCTTTTTGTTGTTGTTTGTTTGTTTGTTTGTTGCAGAGAACGGGATTCACGCAGGAGCTTGTAGTGATCGCAGTTTGATTTTTTGACTTTTTGCTTTTCATTTTTATATAATAGCACCCGGGGAATGGAAAGACTTTCTATCTGGAGTAGCTATAATCTACTCATGTCTGTCTTGATGTGATATATGGTAAGACTCGGGTTTGCTTTCGATTCCCTTTTTTTGTGTGTGTTTGTTTTGGGAAAGTAACTTTTCCTCCTCCATGCTCATCGGCAGTAAACACGCTTGGCGTCGCTCCCATTGAACTCCGCGGCCATGCATTTAGAAATCCCCCCCAAAAAAAGAGGGGAATATTTGAAATTTCCAAACATTGCGCACACTTTTTTTTAAAGGAGGATGGATACAAGTCCATTTAAGTGTGACCCCTTATGCTGTGGTAGCAGCTCAGTCGTGTAGGCCTTTCTTTCTTTTTCTCCTTTCCAGAGTTTAGTCGTAGCAGCGTTTGCAAATGGCCCGAGATGCTAAAGGGAAGCTCGGCGTTTTTTTCCCCCCCTCTCCCCTTTTCCGAATAAAATCTCTCCAGATGAACAACCCCCTTCCCAACGAAAATATGTGCATTAACACCTTTTGGGTTGTTGTTTTTCTTCTTCTTCTCAAAAGCAGCTTCTCTTTGCGTTAAACCGACTTACTTTGCCGACTTTTCCCCTCAAGTTGTCGTCTCTTTTTTTTTGTTTGCGTCCCGTTTGGAGAATCCCCGTCAGCTCTTAAAGAGGAAGTCTGAGGCCGTCTCTGGATTTTTTTTGGTTACCGCTCGTCGTCGTCGGCTACATGTCGCTAAAAAAATCTGTCACAAAATACTTCCACACGAGACGTTTTTACACACGTAACATCCCAAGACATTTTAAAAGACTTCCAACTTTCCTTGAAGAGGAATGCCCACTCTGAACGTCGCTCAAGTCTACAAAAACAAACGACGTGTTGTTGCGCGTGGCCGCTTTAGTGTCGAGACACAGTCTCGTGCTGGCGTGCTATTGCTAACTCGAGCCGTTCACAGCAACTGCTTACTTTTATAACGGCCAAACTTGAACTGTGGTCAACATGCATGCATATAGTAACCCCAAATGTGTGCTTTCACAAGCTTATTTTGGTCGTGTATCCTAAAACGCGACACCTTCTTAATGACCTGAAGGAGCCCAGGATGGTGTTGAGTTAGCCTGTGCGTTCCTGGCTTGTTTATATGCTGTCATATCTTCAGTGGTTTAGAGAAGAAGCCACACATTTGCTGGGGTTTAGTTTTCTAAATGAGCCACGTTTAAAGAGGCCTAGTTTGAATACATCACCTCCGACTTGGCCCAAATTACAGGCTTCAAGCTCTGGTCACCATGCTGGTTTGGCTTTTTTGAAAGGAGCTAGCTGGTCAAACCTTTTTTATTTATTTATTTATTTATTTTTTAAAGAGGAAAAGTCTCATCTCATTCAGTATCGTGCTTCTTCCTTCTAACTTCTGCAAAGGCTGTGTGATTCATTGAAGCCACACAAGCGCAGCTCATTTTATTCAGTACGACAGAATTATTAGTCACTTTAGGAAAACCGTCTACCCAAAAAATCTTATTGTGGCACCGAGATTTGGATCGAGGAAGTAACGGTCGGTGATGGCACTACAAATCGAGGATGTATCTACTGACCCTGTACTCGTAATCAAACCTTGAGCACTTGAAATCTGAGGGCGTAGTCAGAATGTTATTAGTTTATCTGTATATGTGTAAAACAGGCCTGCCACAATGATTTATGTGGTCGCTCAATTGACTTTCACGAAAGTTCATAACTGCGTGTTGGTGCGCCATGTCAAAATGAAATTGGACTTGAGAGTAGGGGTGGAATGATATGATAACCATACAACCCAATATTGCAGTTTTCTGTATGTTGAGGTATAAGCTATCGCACAACTGTAAGATTTCATGTGGATGTTATGATTTGTTAGCAGTTTTTCACCTAGTGTGCTCTTTCTACAGCAGTATATCCTGTTGTAAAAAAAATATTGTCACATTTTAAGGAGCACAACCTCAACATCTATACAGGTATAAGCATAATGTTAACCGAATAACTATTTCAGGTTTTCTTATTATTGAATACCTTCACACCCCAACTTGGACGTTTTGTTTCATTGTTGTGTTCCCTGTTTTGAATAGCAAAATACCCATCTGGTATTGTCTTAGAATGCATTAGCCGTTATGTGGAAAGTAAAACTTTCACACACTGGGGGATTTATGATGATATTTGTAGCAAATTAGCATTGGCTCTGTGCTTAGTCTTGATGCATGGGAAAAAAAATGGTTAGGAAGTAATAAGGTATGGAAATGATAGGCAGGGCCCTGCCCCAGAATTTTTCTACCAGTTCATCCATATCACATTACACAAGATCTGTTTTTTATTTATTTTTTAATAGTTTATAGCAAAGCCAAAGTACTGCCTTTTTGCTTTTGGTGTGTGTGTGTGTGTGTGCGCGTTGTTGATTTGGAATACCCACTGCACCGATCCACAAACTGAGTCATATAATTGCTGCCATAGCTTTCGGTTTTGGAGATTAGCATGTGGTGGAATATGTTAAGTGGGTTTAAAAGTAAAGGGTTCTCCAGGGTTTTCTCCACTTCGTGTTGGCACGCGTGTCTTGCTGTTTTTTGGGGTTCATTTGGCCACCACACACGGCATGTTGGCCCTGTTGGTCTGTGGGTCTTGCGCACACGGATAAAATTGGTTTTAGAGCCTGGCGACCACTTTATAAGATGTGGACAACTCATTGGACCCCTTTATGTTTTTTGACATTGATCTGGAATCTGGACAAAGCCTGACTCCTGACTGATTCATTGTGATCAGCTTATATTTACATGGATGGAAAATTGTCTTGGTGCACGACCTGATTCGTTCCGTTGATCTGGGAGCTTCACATTTGTTTGTCTTTCTTTGATTTTTATGCAATTTTGTTATCACTCCAGCACACTCTTCACTTGTCCTCATATATTTCATTAAGTACTATTTTTGTGTATTTCTGCACAGTAAATGCTCTTATATATCAGTACTCTCGTTGGTGATCAAAAGTTAAAACACAACAGTACATCTTCGTATGTGGGGATAGACTTGGTGCAGCGGCTATTTCATTCAAAGATTGTAATGGTGCTGCAAGTCAAGGATAATATCTGTTGCCCCCGTCTTCATAAACAAACCTTGAAAACTCGAAATACAAGGGCCTAGCCAGAATGTTAGCAGCGTATCTGTCTTGGTGTGTGCAAAACAATACTGCCACATTGATTCATGTTGTAGCTGAATTGATTTTCACAAAAGTTTTTGTTTATAATTGTGTTTTGGTGCACCACATCACTAGAACAGAAGGCTGACCTTACTTTATTTCTGCCTTCCACAGGTTTGTGTATGGATATTGTGACCATCTCCTGAGAGAGAGAACTTGTAATCTTCTACGCTCAGCCTGATTCCCTGGACCCTCGTTCCTTCCCACATTTCAGACGCTGGTTAACTCTACAGGAAAAGACAGCACACTAAACATACACGCACACACAGACTAAAAGAGGATCTATTGGAAGCCTCTTCAGATGTGGAGGAGCCGGAGATTGTGAGACCTCGGGGTCATTCAAGGTAGGGTAACCATGACAACACGTACTCCGTGTCATACGCTCGATAAGGGTCTGAATGTTATGTATTTACATGCAAACAAGATTCAGCAGAGGAAGAGAGCATGTGATTTACAGCTAAGGCCCAATGTTGTGGTTGATTTGAATCCTGTAGACATTACTTGCTTTGTAATGTGGAGGAGGTGTCCTTAACATTTATTTAAAACTTTTTGTCTGGCACCACTTTTTTGTGTGTGTGTGAATTACACGTCACATCACGTCGCAATGGATTGCTGGCGCCGCAGTGATAATTAAGGTCTTAAGAGAATTCGCACATAATGGCACATAACACCTCTGATTTGAACCTGAATTTGGTATGTAGCGCTTAAGATGATACTGTTAAACACTGTGTGTGTGTGCGCGTGTGTGTGTGTGTGTGTGTGTGTGTGTGTGTGTGTGTGTGTTCCGTCCTTTAAGTGGACTTACCTGAAGCAGAGAAGCTCATGCTTGGCCTGTGTTGTCATGGCGACCGCCAGGCAGTTTGGAAAGCCATCTACTTTGAGTGTTTGAGCAGTGGAAAGCACTTTCTGGAGCAGGTTCTGGTAAGAGCCCTACATAGTGCATCAGTCCTGTTAGAGTGTGTGTGTGTGTTTGTCAGGACTCACCCTTGTGCACTTCTTTGAATCCCCATCTCCATTTTAAGCCCAATCCTCCGTTAGCTCTTTTTAAAAATAAATAAAATAAAAACACTGGCCAGGTGAGCTGGTCAGCGCCCCTACTTCTTACCTCTTGTCACTTTCTTTCTTTAATTTCTTTCCTTCTTTCCATTTTTTCTTTCTTTCCTTTTTTTGTTTTCCTTCCATATCTTTTCATTTCCATTGTTTTTATTTTTCTTCCATTCCTTCTTTCAATTTCTATTGTTTTCTTTCTTTCTTTCCATTTTTCTTTCCTTTCATTTCTTTATCTTTTCATCGTGACATTACTGTGCATTTACACTAAATAATTTTCAGATATCGCCCTCGTGATTTTCCTTCGCTTATCTACAGTATATATAAATAGCTAAACGAAACTTTAAATTACAGGAGAAAAGTCTCAAGAATTTAAATAACCCAGTCAACTTTTCCTACTCGAGCTTCCCCAAACTGTAGCCATGAAAATCAGAGCAGTCATAAAAAAAATATGACTGAAAATAAGCTAAATTTTTACGCTTTAACCTAAACTGGTGTCAAATCTTTTACTGAACACGCACCAAATAGCCACCGCACAAAATGCAATATTAAAATATTAGCCTCGGCTTAGCTAGCTAGCTAGCATTCTCAAAATTACAAAGTTTTCTGGAATAAAAAGTATAATTTATCCTGGCTGGAGGGAATTAAGGCTATTAATGATGCTGTTCCCGGAGCAACAGAACACAAAACAGACACCAGGCTCTGTCAATTTTAAAGCCTAAAAAATGAGCCTGTATGATAAAAATGACATTATGTGATTAGTGTGGTGGTGTTTTGCTTTCTTGTCACTTTCTGTTATGAAGTCATCTGTCTTGGTTTCTTGGCTGAGTGGCAACATCTTGTTTTGTTTGTAGGTCACGGGGCTTGACTTCATAAAGAAGGAGGAGTTTTCTCAATTGGAAGTGTTGCTGGGGGCGGAGTTTCAGCCACTGTCCCGCCTCCTCCTCTTGCTAGGATGGAAACACTGCCAGAGCCTCGACTCGGCCCAGAGGCTCCTCAGCGTTCTGCACCAACAACAGGTCAGGACATAAACCATGGTCAAAAATTATATAAAAACCAATTGGTACATGTGGTTTTTTTTTTGTACATCTGCTTTTTTTAAAAACATCCCCCCAATTGCTTCTTACTTTCATTCCATGGACTCTATTTTATCCAATCCAGACGGGGGTTGTTGGTTTTTTTTTTTTTTTTTTCTTCTTTCTTTTTTTTTCCTGCCGTGTGAGTAATCTCTTTGGGAACCTGGACAAAAACTGCTTACTTTTGCAACACATGGTCAAAGCACAGCATGGCAAGCATATTTTAAGGCACTTAAATACCGCAAAGACAATAAAAAAAAAATTCTTTTTTTTTTAAGGTTCTGCTTTTGTGAGATGTCAATTGTTAAGGCAAATAAAATGCATGACGTGTGTAATAATGAAAAGACTTTGGCTTCCAAATCCTTTAAAAATGAGGTGTTCTGCATAAATGACATTTTCCTAGGTCAAAGGTCAAATGTTGTATGTTACAAACAAACTTACAAAACTATTTTGTGGGGTTTTTTTTGTGGTTCATAGAGGGTTAGTTCAGAAATACTGGTTTCAATACTGGTTATAAAGCGCCCTTGTCAAGTTCCCCTCGCCATTTCCCTTGAAATCCCCCTTGCTGTTTTAAGATTTGCTTAAGGGAGGTTTGTTAGATGAGCCCACGGAGGCCATCGGGATCAAGACATGCGCTGTTTATAAATTTTTTTAAATATATATTAAAATAAAATGTATTTTTGTAGCACCTTTTAAAACAGGCTTTTAACTGCTTTACAGAATGCATAAAATCAATTCTAAAATTACAGTGGAAAAAAATGAACTGAAAAGGACAGAGAATGTAAATAAAAGTACTAGAGTAATTAATAGAGTAATTAATATTTTTTAAGTATTATATTCATCAGATATGTTCACATTGGTTTATGTAGGAAACTCCGCCGTCTGTAAGTGACCGCTGATGTAACCTCATTACTTTATTCTGCCAGATTGTTTGCAAGCTCGCTAATTAGCATGCTAGCTATAGTTTAAAGAAAATACAAATGTTGCAGAGGGATCAAGCACAATTCACTCGCAGGAGGCCATCTGTGTGACGTAGTTGATCCTCACGAGAGGAGGTCAATGAGGAAGCGTTAAAGGCAGTGTTGGAACACATTTCAGCACTCTTTAGCTAAAGGAGGAAGTGTTAACGTGCCTTATCTCGTTTTTGTGGTGAAATGCTAAAATCAATATTTCAGTTTTTTTTTTTTTTTTTTTTTATCTATAAAGGTTTTGTTTAAGCCTTTATCAGCTGCAGTGTTTTTTGTTCATTCCCCCACTCTGTATACTTCTCTCTACATGTGTGTGTGTGTGTGTGTGTGTGTGTAGGTCCAGGCCAATGACACTGTCCTCAGCGAGTTTGCAAACGTTCTCTCTTCTCAGTTAGGGGTGTTGGAGTGGTGTGCTAAAAACAACCCGTGAGTCCAACACACGCACGTGCACGTACACACACATGCACACACACACATACACATACACCCTGAGGAATGCAAAAAATGCTGAATTTGAATGTTATTCTGATTTTGAGCTCTGTGAAGGGGTGACCTCTAATCTGAAACTGAATTTCGTGCTTGGAGATGCACGATTAAAGTTTAAAACGCGAAATGAAGTGAGCGTGTCCTCAATTCCCAAAATGCATTCACTTTTGAATAACTTGCGGGTAACTCGCCAAAAAACTAGCGTTGGAATTTAAGCACAGAACGTCGGGAATATTCCCAGTCAAAATAACCTTCAAATTCAGATTCTTGCGTTCAAGTTCATTCAGAAAAAGAAAATCGAACTCCATGAAATACGTCTAAAGTAATATTTGAGCAAAACGAGGCTTTACGTGTCTGAAGCTTTACGGTTCTAACCAGTAATTTAATGAGTCATACGAAACGTTTAACGTACGGGGTTCTTGCAAAGTTTTGGAAGAGTGTGGAATTTCAAGGCACTCATTCCAAGAAAACGTTTTCAAAAAAATATAAAATGATATGGTTAACGACCTTTTAAAAATGAGCAAGAAACTGAACATCTCATGTCTGTGATGTTTTTTAAAATCTGGAAGAAGTATTGAAAACGTCTGGAATTATTTCCACAAGGAAAGGGCAAGAACCCCAAAGTACAAGTTGGTCGTTGCCTTCATCCAGATTATATGAAACGCTGTGTCTGTGTGTGCATGAACAGAGAGATATCCCATGAGGCTTTGCTGTCTCAGTTGCACAATCTGGACCATCACTCTGCTCTCTATGTGCTGCACTCACTCACTCCTCTGGCCAAGTATGAAGAGCGGCGAGTGCTGGAGCTGCTGCAGGCGGCAGGTGAGACACACACACACACACACGCACACACACACTGTTTACACCATGCCTGTTGTTTGTTGAGTAACGAATAAAACACGACAAGGCATGCTGTTGGAGGAAAATGATTAACGACGGAGTGCATTTTATTCCGCTTATACCACAGCAATTTGCCAACGATTACACATTTTTATTTATTAAAGAACGACACGTCGCACTTTTTATCCGTTTATAGTCACATTTAATGTTGT
>JAOUQW010000025.1:5440282-5461182 GCA_028565825.1 Olivaichthys viedmensis | reverse complement strand
GTGTGTGTGTGTGTGTGTGTGTGTGTGTGTGTGTGTGTGTGTGTGTGTGTGTGTGTGTGTGTGTGTGTGTGTGTCTGAGTCTGAGGGGAGAAAAAGGAGGTAAAGGTGTGAGGAATTTCTCACTGATCAGCGGTGGCTCAGCTCCGGAATGGGATTTGCATAATATGTACCTGTAAACAAAAAGGATATGGGGTGTGCGTGTGTGTGCGCGCGGTTTCTTATTAATGGTCGTCTGCTTTTGGCTAATGCCAGCAGTGGCCTGCCCATTCTCTCATAATGCCTCGTATTTGCTCATGTTGCTGTTCTCGCACTTTTGAGGTCGAATGATTTTAATCTACGGATTTCTGTGCACACAGAGCCTCCAGTGACTTTACTGTCTGCTCTTTGCTCGTATTATTTTCAACCCGTCATAACCCATTTCATCTGCTTCAATGCTGTTTACACTGATCAGCCGTCAGTTTAGCTATGGCCAGAATGTAGGTGAAAACGGTCCTACGTCGCTGTTGTGGAAAATACGTCTCTTCCTGGACCGTGGACCGCTGTTTAAGATGAAATGATGGGGGGGGGGGGACAATTTGGAAAAGGCTCAGCCTGGGACGTGTCTTTGAAAAATTTAAACATGAATATGAATGTCTGTTTTCTCTCTGAAGGCACAGACTTTTAAAGTCAAAGCAGTTTTTAGGTGAGGTTTTTGTTGATGCGTGCACTCAGTCCAGCGTTGTATGACACACACTTGGGTTTAAGCGGGAGTGTTTCAGGCTTTAGGCAACGCAAAATTAATTTTGGGACGTGTTTGATTTGCTTTAACTGACGGTAGGACGTTTTCCCTTGTAAACGGCCCATTACACAGTTCAGTACATGTACGGAGTGGTCCACTGGCCCTGTTTAATCGTTGCAGGCTACCAGGTGGTGCGTTTATGAAAATTCTCACTATATATATCTGTCAAATAGCATTCACATTTTAATGACTTCAAATATTTAGCATTTTAAATGCATCCCAATTTTAATTAGTGTATCATTTTATACAGGCACAGAAAAGAGCAACCATTAGCAGCAGTATTGCATAAACCATATAGGGGGAAAAGGGTTCAGGGTTCTGGACAGAGAAAATCATCATTATTTACCACAGTAATGTTTACTTGTCGCTGATATTGAGCTAGATTTTACATTTCCAATTCAAAAAGGTTGGAAATGAACTACTTGCATGTCATATCACTTTTAGCACATTGCTCTTTAAATCTTTTTTTAAAAGAAGGAAAAAAATTTGAAATCTAATTTACATAATGAAAAAAAAAAAAAAAGAAGTGAAAATGATGTATGCCATAAACGACACGGATTTATTCAGAGCCCTTTTCCTACATCAGGCAAGAAGAGCTATTTGACCAAAAAGGTTAAGAAACGCGCTGTTCCTGTTCCGGATACACTTGTACCAGAGCAACGCCCACTAAAATACCACTGCCATGTCACTGTGCTGAGAATAGTCCACCACCCAAATAATATCAGGTCAGTGGTGGTCCCTTTCCGTTAATGGACGGGGTAGAGGAGGGCTGACAAATTGTGCTTTGCGACAGATGGGCTTCAGTCAGTAATTTTGTATATAGTATATTTACAGAGTGCATCTACATGGTAGGTTAGTCTGATAAAGGGGCCAATGGATGTAGGTATAACCTAGTTGCACCTAATAAAGTGGCCATTGAGTGTATGTATGTATTCTGATTGTCTGCTGATTGCTCCATGTAACCTTGTCGCTGATCTACCAAAGCGCAACATTCAGTAGGTTTAACCTACTTGTAACAGAAGATCAGGACTATACCACGTTGGCAGACAGGTTGTCTTTTCTCATGCAACAGGGAAAAACTCGGCAGTGCGAAACAAAGATACAGTAGAGCGTCATCTTTCAGCAGGAAGGGGACGTGGGAACCTGTCAGACAAACACCCATGATGCCAGATGTCACAGCAGCAGCATATGTGTTGAAAACGGGGCTTTCCCAAAACATATGTAGAGTCAAAACAACTGTTTCAGTACCGTGTGCATGTGTGTGGATATGACAGACTGCTACATTGGAAACTCTTTAAAAGGAGTGGTAGTCATGGGCAGTAGGAGTGTGTTGTTTCTGGATGGGTGAAAACGGGGGATTCCCCTCTTGCTTTTCTAAGCTACAGTCTCCTTCTCGCGTGACAAAAATGTAACGCTAATAAAGGAAAATAGAACTCGTGTCTAGAACTTGCATCTAGATTTTTTTGGGCCACTTGTTCCTCCCCACCCCCAAGTCTGTGCCGTGTCTTTTGGCATACACATAAAACTCTAGCCTGTTGAAAATGTTTACCCACTTTGTGAGAATTCTTCTCTCCTGAGAGCTGAGTTCGAAGAAATCTTTTTAAATTTAATTTATTTTTATTTTTATTTTATTTTGCTGAACTGGCGAAAACCAGAAGGTGTGGTGCCCTTTGTGTCATCGACTTTTATGAATTGTAGTTTTGTTGGGATTTGTGTGCGTGGTTTCAATTCATGTTCTGGAGTGTGTGGCCCGTCCCTTCAGTCCTGAAATCTTACCTGTCCTTTTTAATTTTTTTTTATTTTTTTTAATTTATTTATTCCTCCCCCCCCTTGATCCTGGCTTTGTGGTTCGTGCTGCGTTTGCGGTTGCCATGTCTAGTATTTTTTTTTTTTTTTCAAATACAGGTACGTTCCAAAATGTTTGTTCATCTTGAGAAAAAGAGCTCCATGAAAACCCCAGCTGATATTTGAAATCCAATATCTTGCGTGTAAATAATTATCCGTTTTAATATCTAATTGTTGTTTTCCGTCCCGACAGACTCCTCCACCGGTCACTGGCTGCATTACGAGATTTCTGCCACATGCCGGTGGCTGTGAAAATACTGGGCCGTTAATAATAATTACTACCTCCCCCGTTTATAATGACCAATACTCATATTGTTGTTTTTTAACATTTGAGCACACAAAAGCATTGAAATCTGTCGGACAGATTTCCCGCGGACATGAATATTGAGTGCCTTCTGGGAGATGTCTCATAAAAAGCACGCCCGCTCATATGAGACAAAAGCTAATAGAATAATCACTGTAGCCTTGAATGTCGGCTAAATATTAATATCGAACTCACACTGATATGGTGGATTTAAACAAATGTCTGTACTAATGGTCCTCCCATGGAAGGACTCGGTGAATTATGTCCTTATTGCATGATTTTGACTGTGGAGAATTTTTTTCTTTTTTTTTCTTTATTTATTTGGATCAATAGATACCGTCTCAGGCTTTATTTGGGGAAAAACTGGACGCAGAATATAATTGTATTTATTTTATTTATTTATTTTGTAAATAATTGTCTGGCTTTGCAGCACTTCCTCTCTGTCTCGCTCATAAAAACCTCCAGATGATTAAATGCAGATGAAAAAACACCTCCTGTGGGTGTGTCCAAGTGCATGTGCATTCTAATTCACTTCACTTCAGATGTGCGTGTGTGTGCGCACGCCTGTGTGTGTGTGTCTTGAGGCGATGCAGCTTCAGGGCCCTGTCCGTGCGTGTTGCCGTGGCAACACTGTCAGTGGGTGTGTGTGTGTCTCTGGCTGGGCTGTGGAAGAGCTTCAACGGCCAAGCTGTCTACTGCTGCTGGAGCCGTACAAAATAGACTCACTCTGACTGCAAGCATCTCATTATGGTCTCTGAGTGTCCGAACGGGGGAGGTGTGTGTGTGTGTGTGTGTGTGTGTGTGTACACACGAGAGACGACAGGAGGAGTGGTGGCTGAGCAAAGAAACTGCTCAGTGAATCACAGCAATGGCGTTCTCAGCCTCTCCCCTGAGGCATTGTGGTTGTTGGTCTAATCATCCAGCTTGTATATAAGTGTTTGTTTGTATATTTGATTTTTTTTTAAAATTATTTAATTATTTTTAATAAACCAACAGCAGTTGCAGAGTGGAATTTGTGAAAATCCTAATTTGACAATTTGTGTGTCTGGGTATGTTTTGAGCAAGTTAAGTACCATTTTATTAAAATGCTGTCCTGCTAAATAGGACTTATTGGTGTTGCAGGCAAATTAACAATTGCACTTTTAAATCATTTGTAATTAGTGGTCGATCGATGAGTTTTTTTTGGGGGTGGTTTTTTTAAGGGCTTATAGTGGTATTTCGAAAGCACTGAGGCCGATGATAAAATGCTAATATTTAGTTTGTAATTAAATACTTACAAATGGAAATTAGAACAACACTAAAATGACATAACTGTTATGTAATTTATTAATAGGGATACAGATCTGGTCCTGAGTATTAGTATCGGGGCCGTGGTGGCCTGAAACGCCGGATCGGTAACGGATTGGTTGTGACTTATTTTCCGATCCGATCCTCTGTCATGTTGACTGACACAAAATGGATAATGCGTGTGAACATAGCACACGACTTGTTTTAAAACATGCTTCCATCGTAACTTGGCAAAAGAAGCTCGCCAGACACTCGACTCTGTTACTAAGAGGATGTCAGCATCGTATCAGTATTAAATGTTAGCCGATACCCAGAGCGTAACTAAAATGTTTTTTAAACTTTAAAAACAAATGAAGTTTAAATGCAAAAAATCTATTTGGGGACTAAAATACAACTTTAGGTCAACAGGCTACTGCAAAAATAATTTTATTTATTTACTTATTTATTTTTTCCCCGCTGCAATTTATTTGCATTTATTGATTTAGCTCGTAATTATCGACGTGGGGATAGAAAAATTTGGCCTGGCCAAGAGTCTTAACTTTCTGCAATTGTAAATCATGAGGTAACTGAAGAAGGTGAACGAAGATTGAAATGATTTACTGTTTTATTAGACATTCTCACGTAAAATGTTAGTGTAATCAGTTCGCCATAGAAAGTAGTAAAGTAAGAGACAAATAAAGTAACTCTGGTCTCTTGCCATGGAAAATAAATTCAGGTAACTAATTTTTTTTAAAACGTTTTTGCAGATGCTAGACTGACTACTACTCTAGAGTGACTGAGTGACTGATTGGTAGACGAGTGGATAGCCTGTTGACACGGTGGCGTGCTACATCACACTATTTTAAGAGCCCATTCTAAATGAATGGTCTCAAAAAATGTAATGATTTGTCTTCATTGGCCAATGCTAAAAAAAATAAAATAAATCCAGATGTATCGGACAGCCACTAATTGTAATACTATAATAAGTGGCTGTAAAACAAGAGCTAGTCCCGTTAGTCATCCGAGAGAACCAGTGTATCGGCTACCATTATTCACTCTGTTTGGGATTTCATTTAGTCTTCTAGTCTTCCTCTATGAAGATCTGATATTTATGATAGATTGTGACATCTAAATCGCTTTCTTTATAAATAAACTCTGGTCTATTCAGAAGCAGGTTTCACGAGCGAGACATATTTTTTTAGCCAGCCTGGGCAATTGTCCTGTTTATTGGACCGAATCCAGTTTCGGTATGTTCGTGTAATGAACCTATTTTACGTGCCTTGTCAAAAGGCAGAGAAATTTCTATTCATATCGATGTTTGTTGAAACCTCTACAATGTAATGAACAAAATTCAAAGTGGATCTTTCGGGCAGCAAATCTGCCGACATGTGCTTTAGGCTCTCGTTCGTATGGTGTCTTAGGAATTCTGTCTCCGGTTCAGTTTTGATCTTTCTTTAATTTATGGTAGGTAACCTCAGTACGACCAGAGAGCTGGCCGATTATAGAACGTTGATCTTGCTTGTCAATCATTTCTGCACGCAGCGGCTGTCTTTGAGAAGCTCCGCAATGGAGCCTGGTGATCTCGAGTTGGAAGAGAGCAGTTGAAGCGCGTTCCTGCCGTTGGTGTCAGTCCTCCCTTTTCGCCTGAGGGGTGGCAGGCAGCCGCTTACATCATTTGTGTTTCTTGGAAGCCGTCCTGAATATTTTCAGGATGACGACGGGATCTGACGGTGCAGCTTTCTCGTGTTCTGACCAGAAAGCTATAGAGCAGGAGTGTGTACACACACTTAACCATAAGCTTCCAATTTTCCTCATGGGGATCAGGAAATTTTACAGTGCTAATGCTAGTCAGGTATCAGTCGTGCTGACCCCTTTTCTTGCCCCAGGTGTTCCTGTTAGCAAGCACAAGGGTCATGCCAGCTTTTGCGGTTTTTAACGTCTTGAAGCAGTGTTGTAGTCATGCTGCTTTAATGGGAAATGTTAAATGAACATCTTTTAACACGAAATTGCTACAAACATTATTACATTTATTGCAATTTACCCAGGCTTAATTGTATTAGCATTTATATTTACTATCTTGGTGCTAACACCCTTTAGTTAGATTGCATTTAAGAGATTAGAAGGAATAAGTAATAACGAGCTATTTAGAATTTACTTAATCATTCAGTTCAGTCACATGACATAAATATGCTAACTGCAGTTTAGTTGGTTGTTCAGTAAAACGTAATGATTATAGTCTAGCTGTAACCAAGGTTTGTCTGCGTTCTGAAGTCTATAGGAGCCCCTCGGGTACTGATGATGTAGTTATGATGTTACTGGTGTTAGTTTTCTGTGACATTTCTGTCATTCGCGTTGCTGATTTGTTAAGGGTTTTGTGGAAAGCCTGGTTTGACCCCTGAAGCATGATGCTAAATACCTTTTGATAATTGTTTCCATTTGTAATGTCAGTGTTTTTGTGTGTGGTGGCTGGGGGATGGTTATATGTGCAAGTTTTGCTTGTGCTGAATCTGTTTTGCTGAAGGGCAAAGAACACTTTGTGCGTTTACGGACTAGTTCAGATCTTTATTACAATTACAGTTTTTCTTTTATTATTCTGATTAAGTTTCCTAACACTTTTTTTTTTTTATAGAATTTTTATATAAGTGGTTTAATGACCAGACATTTAAGCTGCTGTAAATATTTGTCATTGCATTTATTAATACATTCCCTTACTTTTTATAATACCGGTTCCTGTGCCAGCTTCTTTTTATTGTAATATAATAATAATTATTATTATTATAATATAAAATATTGAGATATTTTGAATCGTAATTTGGCTATAAAATTTCTAAGAAGGTTTGTCATTTTTCTTGAAGCTTGCCTCTTCTCAGCTCTGCTCTAAACTTGCTCTATTTCTCGTCTGTGTGTTTAGTGTGGCCAGGGGCTGTGAGGGCTCCGTGGGGAGATGCTGGAGGTGCAGGAGGAGCGAGCAGCAGCAGCAGCAGCAGCAGCGGGAACGGGAACTGCCAGCGGAACGGCGCCGGGCGCCACGGCCAGGAAGGAGCGAGCCAAAGACCGGCAGGAGGAGGGCCAGGACTGCAGTGGCCCTGCCGCAGCCGCCAACGCCGGGCCCCGCACCGCCCGGGCCAAGGCCACGCCCGCCTCGCACACGCACGCACACACACACTCACACACGCCCAGCCCTCATCAGCACACTACTGCTTCAGCCTCGGTAGCTCTGGGACTGTCGTCAATGCATTCCAGCAACCCCAAAGTGAGAAACTCGCCATCAGCTAACACTCAGAGGTGAGGACTGTGTGTGGGTTTTAGAAGCAAAACTGTGCTAACATGCAACATGTTATTTTGCATTCAAACACTTGACAATGAGTATTGGGACATTTAAAAAAATAATCGAATTGCGTTATTTTTGCTATAGTTCTCTTGTAGCAGTTTGCATGCACATGTAGGTTATAACTGTTACTGATGAGTCATTTCTGACTGCCAAAAGTGGTGGATTCCCAGAGAAGTATGGCGGCATACATTTGGGAGAAGGTATCCTTGAGAAGCTTTTGGAGATGTTCCAAATGTCTGATTCCACACCCATGAAACCCGACCCACACAAGCCCAGCCATGCCCGTCCAAAGCCAAAATGTCCACCCCCTTGTTGACGTATGCTTCTGTAGCCAGTTAAGGAATGGGCCATTGGTCTGCCAGGTTCCTGCTGGGCCTGTCTTGCACCACAACTCATGGCCATGCTGGGCCAGGTCATGCCTTGGTGCTTGTTTTTGCCTCCAGGTCGTCACCTGGCAGCCATTTTTGGATCTACATTTAGTGCAGTTGCCAAATGTTGTGCCCAATAGTTCAAAGCAGAGTGGCCGTTGAGGGTCTGCCTTTGTTTAACTACCGTGACGACTGAAACCGTGTGTATGGTTAGAATTTTTCAGACGTGCCGTCTGAGCCTGCAGTGTTCTGTGAAACTGCATCTTGACTTTTGGTTGGCCAATAGCAATTTCCTTCTGGTCAAATGTTAAGGTTTTTACTATCTGGACTCCATTTTTTTTTTTGTTGAATTTTTATATCTCTAGCTTGCTACTGCTAGTTTCCTTAACTGTGTTAGCTCAAATCCCTTGCAGATGTGTACCTCGTCACTATGGTGATGTGACGTGAATTCAGGGCCTGGTCTCCGCTTAGCCGGTGGCCGATCTGGTTAAACAGGGTTTTTTTTATTAAATATTAACTCAACGCTCTGTCAACAGAGAGGAAGAGAAATGGAGAGAACAGGTTTCGGACATAAGGGCGCCGTAAGGGCAATTGGTGCGTCACCTGGCTGCTTCAGGGTTTCCCTCCGACGTTCCAGTGACATTTTTCTTTAGGGTGGGGTGTATGCCCAGTCAGCCACAGCAGTAAGCAGTCAGATGCAGATGAAATGCTACGTTGGAATGGAAGTTCGTCATTTTGTCCTTGAATTAAAATCGTTCTTCAGGGATGTCACGGGCTGTGGAATAACTTTCTCATCGATTCTCTTTGAGTTTCAGATCTAGTCTGCCGTTTTTACTGTATAAAGCTCTCAGGTCCAACAGTAGTACTTGTAACTGAGGTAGAACCAGCAACTTAATAGTTTTCTTAAAAGCTAGCCCCCCCCCCCCCCCATTCTCCTATTGTATTAAAAACCGAGGTTTTCAGTTTCACCTGGCAAATATTTTCTATCATGTATTGAAATGTCATTTAAATCATCTCACTGCGTTTGTTGTTCTCTCCTGTCATCCAGCAGTCCAAAATCCAAGCAGGAGGCCATGGTGCGCTCACCACCCGTGATGTCTCCCTCCAGCGCCGCCCAGATGGACTCCAAACTGCCCAATCAAGGAAAACAAGGGGGTGCCGGCAGCCAATCTCAGCCCTCCCCCTGTGAGCCCAAGGCGCTGAGTGGAAGCCACACGCCCAAAGGCCCTCAGGGTTCTGTGGGTAGCATGGGACTCAAAAATGGACAGGGCCTGAATTCAGGCAATGGGGCAAAAAGCAAGGTCAAGAGGGAGCGAAGCACTTCGATTGAGTCCTTTGAGCAGAGGGATACAGGGACACCCAACAACGAGGGGGACCAGAAAGGTAGGAATACTCATGTTGTGCTGGAAAAGAGAATGTTGTCAGCTATTGAATGATGACCCGCAATAATCGGCTTAATTTGGTGATCTGAAGGCTCGGCTGTATTTTTGTGAATTGTCTGGAAATCTTGGGTCACATTTTGAGAGCCCAGTCTTATTGTTTGGATGGGATTTGAATTCCTTATTTAACGGAAAGTAGTATAATCTCCAGATCTTTCCTCCTGGTGTCGATCTCGTATGACTCTTGAGGACTTACTAATTAGTCAGAGACTGGCTAATCCAAAGACTAGTCTAATGTTTTCCACTGGGAATCCCTGTTTGAGAGTGTAATCATCCTGCATTTTGGAGGTTATATAGTTTATAAGCTAGTGAGTGTATATAACCTGTTTTTTAACCATTTGTGAGATATGACTTTCCTTAAAATGAGAAGGAACATATTCATATTTGCTTGATAAACCTAATGCAATGTTATCTATTCCCTTGGGTCTGTTCTCCTATCTCCCCTTAATTTTCAGTGTGTAAAACACGGCCAGAATCTGGCCTAACGTTTTAAAACCCCCAAGACACAAATGTGCAGTGTGTCATTGGAGTCACATTTTCACACTGGCTGTTTTTCTGGCACATGGGTTTGCGTGTACCTCTCCTGCTGTCCTCGGGCACTGTGCTCAGTACTGTAGTGCTGCATAAAGACATCCACACCCCCGTATGTCTCCTAGTGGAAACATCAGAGGTAGGAAGTGCCAAGGAATGTACCAACTTGTCTGCTTGGAGAAGGGGACCCCCCCCTGTCCTCCTCTCAGTTTCTGTGCTTGCCTGTCTGAAGGACCCCTGCTGGTGGTTAATGCCTCTGCATACATTATTTGCCTTGAGACTGGCCATTTTAATTAACCATGTGTCGAATATATTATGCAAAATCACCCAGGTTTTTAAATGGGAGACAAATATGGCCTATTCGCATTTAATAAAGAGTTGGATTTATTGTGCCCTGAGCTTACCTGAGGTGTATTGAAAGTAAATGGATTTAATGAGAAGGCAGCCAACGCCGTGCAAAGCACCAAATGAGCTCCCCTACCTGTGTTCGTGCATGCATACGAATGTGCTTCCTGACTGAATAGGAGCTAATGAAGTTAGCTTTATAGGTTGTTATGTGAGTGCACATGTCTGTATGAGCCAGCACGCTAGGTTAGTTTTGTGTGTGTTTGACTTTGCTGTCGGGAGTTTGCTCATGGCGTTTGTTTGCTTGTGCAGCGAATGTATTTTCCACACAGGAAGTCCTGTTATGCTCTTCTTCTTTATTTCAGCTCTATTATCCGAGTCATGGTTATAGAGCATGCCGTATCCTGGCTACAGGATCCTGGCTGTGTATGTAAGCAGTATACAGATGGTACTGACTGTCGGTGCAGTAGAGCACCAGGTCATGGTCAGAGACAATAGAAGTTAAACTGCCCAGAGATGGTAAAATTCTCAAATGAGCCTCTTCGTCACTGCAGACAGAAAACCGATTTAAAGGTCATCATAATACAAACATTAAGAATTTAGGAAAATTTGCTATCATGAACTAAGAAAGATTAACGGTTTATAGCCTATACCAAATCAACAGTAGGCTTTAGTTGATTGTAGGGACCCTTCAATTGTGTGTATTAATTAATGTTTTTAAATAATGCAGAGACCTCCTATGCATGAAAAACACAATTTTTATATCTATCAAATAAATTTGTGACCTCTTGATGAATAAAACCGTGGTCTGTGTATAGAAAGGAGAGCGCTAATATTTATTTTTCCCTCTCCTTCCACCACTCCTTCACTGCAGAGCTGAGCAGTAGGGCAAAGAGGTTATGTGTAGCCGAAAGACGACAGCCCTATAGTGGAGCCGACTGGTGTTCAGGAGGCGAGAGTGACGAAGACGACCCAGGATTCTTCAGTAAGTGACTTCCTCTGCACAAATTTTGGAACTGCTGGGATTGTTGTAAATGAGAAGTGAGGAGTTCCAAACTGGTGGCTCTGCAAATCCTATAGTACCTGTCTGGTGCTTGTGAACAGTGCTTCCCTTCTTAGCATACTGTAGCTGATTTTAACTCGGGTAATTATTAAGCCTTACATTGAATAAAATGTGCTAGAGCAGGGAAAACACAAACACTGTGCAGTGCATGGGTCCATTAACATTGGAAATGAGAACGCAAAGCTTTCTGCTGTATGTTATAGATTTGCCATAACGCCACATCTCTGGTGTCCGTTTAGAAGAATATGCTTAGGTGGTCTCCAAGGAATCCAAACACCCACACACCTTAATTTATTATGAGCTTTTGTTTTTTAATGTAACAGAAATTAGAATAAATCTACATCACCTACCACCATTTTGATTTAATTTTAAGCTGATTCTTTCGTACTTAATTTACATGTCTTTCTTTCTCTGTTTTTCTCTCTCTGTTTTTCTCTCTCTGCTCTCCCCCAACCTCTCAGACTGTAACTCCAATGATATCAAGCCAGATCCAAGCACCCTGGCAGCCTCCACCCCTACCCACAATGCTGTTGGCGGACAGAACACATCATCAGAATTAGGCAGCAGTCAGAAATCTGGGTCAAAGGTTGTTTACGTCTTCACCACAGAAATGGCAAACAAGTAAGACCTTTTTCAGCTTATTTATTCTTTAGTAAATTCAGTTGCAGCTGTCATTGTTTTAACCATCTATATCAAGGTTTGATTGCTTTTAGCAAAAGATTATTTGAAGGTCCTATTCAGGAAAAGTATTTATTTATTTTTTACATTCAATCATAATTTGCTGGTTTAGGAAGGGACACTAATTACATCACATGAGCATGCACATTATTTGGTAAAACCAAACCGAGCAAGAAAGAGATCAATTGGTAGCTTTTCATGGAGCAGCTTGTCCTCTTCAGCCCTAGAACCTGGAGAGAAATCTCTCACCCCTCTACTATCTTGTGAAACCGATCTTTTCATTAATTGATGGAAATTATGATGGATAATTAACTTGGAAAACATAACCTGCATCTCACAGGATTTAACATAAGTGAAACACTCACAACATAAGTTAAATGAAAGAATTGCCAATATCAGTTGCATATGGTTTGCATGAAGTCAATTATACTGTTTCAGCTAACCACCATTTACCAACCTTTAACACAAGTCCACCCACCCCACCCGTTTAGCCCATAAACCTGGTCACTTGTCATAGAGCTAAACGCTTCCCTAGAAATGAGGCCAATTTGCTTCTTTTTTGCTGAGCTTTGCAATGTTTGTGTTGACAAAGGTGAGAAATGTGAGTAGTGTCATTGGCATGGCATGGAGACTGGAGAAACCTTTAGATCACAATCAGCAGGATTCCAAATGTCAGTGACGCGATCTATTAGGGACACATGCTATGGCCATAAGGAGAGTCTCCCACTGAGCGGCATGTCATTACAGGGCTGACGTTACACAGGAAGAGTGAGTCTGGTGTCACAATACCGACTTTGACTGTTGATCATCTTCTGTTTCCTGTGTTGTGTTGTGTTGTGAATAAAAAAACTTGCAGGCAAGCACACTGACAACCATAGAAGTTCAAATGTAATTTACCAATTAGTCCTCTAAATGGGTGGGATGACAAACGCTAAACCCTTAATTAGAAATTGGAATTTAACGAGGTGCCTCAGCTGTATTACTTCAGTATAGCGAAAATTGTGTCCTTGGGCATAGTTGTTAGTGCATCAACAGCAAATACCAATACTTATTGTGTGTGTGTGTTCTCTTTGCTTTTCAGGGCCGCAGAAGCAGTGATAACGGGCCGTGCAGACAACATAATCACTTATCACATGAACAATATTTCCAATGGCAAGGGCGGCAAGCCACAACTTCCTCTGGTAAAAAAAAACAGTTTATTTTTAAACCTTAACTGTTAACAATTGCTTATTTATGAGGACGAAACTGGAAAATGGAATTTTGCTGTGTCTGTTTCAGAACAATCAACTCGGGCCCCACCGGAGTGACCCCAAACAGCAAGGGACACCATCCCAACAACAGTCGTCTTCTCACTCCTCTGACCAGAACCACCAAACAGCCTCCAAAGTAGCACAGTCGGGCCAACCACAGCAGCAGCCTTCAGCGCAAACAGTCCAACCTCAGCAACCAGCCCAAGTGACTAAATCAGCCAGCCTCTCTCAGGATGGCCCACCGTCAGGAGGCATGGACTCAAAGAGCCTCCCCAGCAGCAGCCCCCAGGACGCTGCTGGATCACATGATGGTAGTAATCCTGCAGGGACGCCTGGTAGCCAGGCTCCCAATCAAGTTCCGAATGCTGGTCCTCAGCAGGCCTTCTCTTCTCTTGACCTGTCCAAAGGAGCAGATGTTAAGCTAACAGCCCAGCACCAGCAGCAGCTTGCTCATGAGATCATGTCGAGCATGGGGGACAACCCTGAGGGTCTTTCCCAGGAACAGTTGGAGCATCGAGAACGTTCTCTACAGACTTTGCGTGACATCCAACGTATGCTCTTCCCAGATGACAAAGATATGGCGGTCATGGGGCAGGGGAACATGGGTGGACCTCTACTCAATGCTTCCGTGATGGAAGGCGGGCCCAAGAAGCCTGAACAGGGGCCACTTCAGGCTATGATAGCCCAGTCGCAGAGCTTGGGGAAACCTGGTGGTCCTGGGGGTCCACGCCCAGAAGGACCTCCTTTTGGGCCACCAGGTCCCAGAGACATGCCATTCTCCCCAGACGATCTTGGGCCTCCTCCGCAAGGTCAGGGACCCATGAATTCACTTCCAGGACCTGGTGGTGAGCATGGTGACCACATGACACCAGAGCAGATGGCCTGGCTGAAATTACAGCAAGAGTTCTATGAAGAGAAAAAGCGCAAGCAGGAGCAAATACAGCACAGACCGATGGGGGACATGATGCTTCATCAGGGTGGCCCACGGGGCATGATGCGTGGGCCGCCACCTCCCTACCAAATGAATCCTGGTGAAATGTGGGGTCCTGGGGCCCCAGAGCCATTCCCTGAGCAGATTAACATGGGTCCTAGAGGAATGCATCCACACATGCAGAGAATGCCAGGTTTCCCTGGAATGATGAACCCTGATATGGAGGGAGGGCCTAACCCGATGCCTAGGCCTGGCATGAATTGGCCTGATGACATACCCAAGATGGGTGATGGAAGGGGGTTTCCACCAGGCCAGGGAATGTTTGGTGGTCCAGGCGGGCGAGTGGAGAGGTTTCCTAACCCTCAGTCTGTACAGGAAGCCATGTTTCATCAAGGCATGGGTGACAAGCCAGGTATGGGTATACCACCAAGCATGATGATGGAAATGAACAGAGTTATGGGGAATCAAAGACCCATGGAGCCTGGAAATGGAGGTGGCATGATGTTTCCCAGAATGCCAGGTGAAGGTCCCATGAGCCCCTCTTCAAGGATGGAGTTTGTAAAGGGTTTGGGACGTGACATGGGTGAGTTTGGAATGGGACCTGGCAACCTCAATGTCAACATGGGGCCCAATCCTCAGATGATGCCTTCCAAGATGAGAGAACCACCAATGAACATGAGTCCAGAAGAGATGATGAAGATGAGGCATGGTGGAGGTCCCATGCCTGAGACCATGGCTCCACAGCAGAAGATGATGCAGGGGCCTCCCTTTCCCGACCAGTCTCACCCAGGCGACTTCAACATGGCACCGAACCGACAATTTCCAGGCATGGGTCCTCAAGGGCCTGGACATCAAAGAGGTCCCAGAGGTGAGCCACCTTTTGTCACTGACCAGCGAGGAGGCAACATGGGTGGCAATGGTCGTCTCAGCCACATGCCACCTTTACAACCCAACCAGCCTCCCAACAGCTCAGGCCCTCCACCCAACCAGAGGAACATGGGTCGCAAACCCTCAGACCTGAGTGTCCAGTCTGGCCCAGCCAATTCACCCAATGTAAACCCACTCAAGTCCCCCACCTTGCGGCAGGTCCAGTCACCCATGCTAGGCTCTCCTTCAGGTAACCTCAAGTCTCCGCAGACACCTTCACAGTTGGCCAGCATGCTTAGTGGGCAGCCAGCAGCAGCTGCAGCTGCAGCAGCAGCAGCTGCCTCCATAAAGTCTCCTCCAATGATGGGTTCAGCAGGGGCATCACCTGTCCATATGAAGTCACCGTCACTTCCTGCCCCTTCCCCTAGCTGGACATCATCGCCCAAGCCGCCCATGCAGAGTCCCGGGATCCCCCAAAATAAACCTCCTCTCAGTATGACCTCACCAAATATGATGGGCAATGTGGAGCAAGGTACAGCAGTCTACTCCATTAAGTTCTGTCTTACTTCAACATATCGGTAGTTCTCGACCAATTTTTGTAAAGGTTACAGGACATCCTAGACACACATTCCTTTGTGGGAATGTAGCCTGGACACAACACTACATTTTGATGATTCTGTAGATGCCAAAAATGCTGTTTTTGTTTGTATCATTACTAAGCTAATCTCTTTTCTATTTTCTCCAGGTGGAAACGCTCCTCCCTCTGCACCCCCTTCCAGTAGTTCTACCAACCAGCCTGGCTCAATCAACGTCCCAGGAAGTCTTCCGTCCAGCAATCCTTACACGATGCCGCCAGAACCTACACTATCCCAAAACCCTCTCTCCATCATGATGTCGCGTATGTCCAAGTTTGCCATGCCTAGCTCCACACCCCTTTACCATGACGCCATTAAAACTGTGGCCAGCTCAGATGATGACTCGCCACCTGCAAGATCGCCAAACCTTCCATCCATGAACAATAATATGCCTGGTAAGACTATACTAATCTTTGATGACTATATATATATAAATAACAAGCAACTTGAATGTTTTGGCACTCTGGTTTCTGTATTCATAAGGAGTGGGGGAGGTGTCTTGAATAGTTGTTGTACAGCTCAGGCTATTTTGTACACAAGTTCTACCCATTTGCTTTAATTTTGTAAACACATGTTCCAAGAACTCAAAAAACATTCAAGTTAAGTTGAGAAAGTAGGGTGGCAAGTCGGTGCATGTTTTTGAATGTTCTCCCTGTGCCCACGTGGGTTTCCTCTGAGTACTCTGGTTTCCTCAACCTCCCAAAAAACATGCCGGGAGATGGATTGGCGACTCTGAATTGCCCCTAGTTGTGAATGAGTGTGTGTGTGGTGCCCTGCAATGGACTGGCCAGGGTGTATTCCTGCCACACACGTGCCCAGTGTTCCCGGGATAAGCTCCAGATCTACCGCGACCCTGACCAGGATAAAGCTGGATACATTTACTAAAGATAAATGTATGAATGAAACGTACGATTGAGTCGATGACTTTTTATCAGAGTTTGATGTAGAAGCAGTATCCCATATTTCTGTGTTCTAGTCTTTATGCTTGTACTGTGCTACCAGAGGAGGAATGTACTGGCCTAATGTACTACTTCTGATACTGTAGACCTGTTTTAGATTTAGAGGATTGTAACAGTTTTGATAACTTGTTTCATATAGTTGAACCCTGTTACAGTAGAAATATGCATACCATACTGTCTAAAACCCCTTTTGCGGTCATTCTTGCAGGTATGGGAAACCACCATCAAGGCCATCCACGCATGATGACCCCCAACTCCTCGGGGCCCATGCCTTCGCTCAGCCCTATGGGCATGAACACCATGGGTTCCCAGCCTCTTTCTCACGGCATGCCAAACCAAATGCCTTCACCCAATCCTATGGGCCCAAACATGCCCCCTCACTCTGGGCCCATGGGTCCTGGCATGATGACTCATGGCATGATGATGCCCCCTGTCTCCCAAGACCCAGGCATGGGTAACAACCAGATGATACCCCAAGGTCGTATGGGTCTCCCTCACCGAGGTCAGGGCTTCCCTCCTGGACAGTCGCCTCCGCAGCAGATGCCATTTCCTCACAATGGTCCTGGGCCCCAGGGTGGCTTCCCACATGGAATGGGCTTCCAGGGAGAGGGGGGTCCGATGGCGAGGATGGGAAACATGCCCCATGGACCTAGTGGAGAACCAGGAATGTGCAAACCCAACACACCTGGGGGCCAGGAGTTCAACAACATGCCGGGCGTCTTCAACGACTCTGATCTACATGAGGTAATGCGTCCAGGTGCCTCTGGAATCCCCGAATTTGACCTCTCGCGCATCATCCCCTCGGAGAAACCCAGCCAGACTCTGTCTTACTTCCCCCGTGGAGGGGAGGCACCTGGTGGGAAGCCACCTCACTCTTCTGGCCCGCCTGGCTTCCCCCCCATGCAAGGAATGATGGGAGAGGGCAACCCTCGGATGGTCCTCCCCATGCAGGGCATGGGAGGCCCCCCAGGCCCTGGCCACATGGGGCCCCAGGACATGCCAATGGGGAATCCTGGCCACAACCCCATGCGGCCACCAGCCTTTATGGGCCAAGGCATGATGGGGCCCCAGCACAGGATGTTGTCACCTAGCCAGCAACCGGGTATGATGGGGGGCCCAGGCATGATGCAAGGCAAGGAGAGGCCTATGTACAACCATCCTGGCCCTGTTGCGTCCCCTAACATGATGATGTCACTACAAGGGATGGGCGGCCCTCAACAGACTATGATGATGCCTCCTCAGATGAGGCCTCGGGGCATGGCAGCAGACTTAGGAATGGGGTTTAACCCAGGCCCCGGGAACCCTGGGAATATAATGTTCTGAGCTGCTACAAGGAACTGACAAGCCTCTGCCACAAAACAACGAACAATCTGGATACTGTAAAACCTGTGAAAATAAGAACTTTTTTATAAAAGGAAACAAAACGAGCTGTGTGGGTGTGTGTTTTTCGTTGGACAGTGTGTGGAAACTGGGACACTTGTGTGCATACACACCTGGGTAGGACAAGACTTGTGTGTACACACACACACACACACACACACATCCTCCCTCACACACACAAGACACCTGGATGTGTAAAGAGGGAGTCCTTACTCATGAGAGTGGATGTCATTTTGCAGGTGGAGTGCTCAGAGGGGACTAGTATTGTCTGCACACTACAATAACATGCTCTCCACACAATTTAGTCCAGATTTGACATCGTTTGCAATGGAATGATTTTTTGGAACATTGGGAATGTATTTGGATTCAGAGATCCTCAACTTAAGGTTTTTCATTAGCCTGACATTGTGTGGGCATAGCAAATATGTGTGGGGCCACATACAAAGCCAACAGCAAACCATGTTAAAGGATGACCTTAAAGTAGCGGTTTATTGTTGTACTTTTATGTTAAAAATCAAAAGGAGACGCATAACTGAGCAAAAGTGGTTGGAGACAAAACCCAAACTGAATGAACAGTCGTGGAAACGAAAAAAAAAAAAAAAAGTCAAGGAACATTTTGTCACAAGTTGCACCGTCTTGGCTGTATGTTTACATCTCATCGCATCACTTTCCTCCGAGTCATGAAATGCTCTTTGTATGTGTGTACTGTACTTGTGTTGTTAAAGGGATTTTACCAGTGACTTCTATAGTTTCTTTTTTTTCCAATCTTCATTTGTAAAGGGGGAGGGTTTTGGGAGGTGGCTGTTGGTGGCCAATATGGTGCAACAAACGTCACCGCAAAAATACTGTGTACCGTGGAGGCGTACAGAATATTTTAAATTTAATTTCCTTTGCTACTCCCATGTATGATAAAACCAAACTAAGACCTCATACAGATCATAGTATTATTAAAAAACAAGCACAAACAAAAATTAACTGTAAAGAATAAGTAGTTTTTTCCTTTTTGCTCTTTTTTTTTTTTTTTTTTAATTGTAGGAAAAAAAAAACACTTTGACAACAGGCTATAGGAGCAGTAATCTGATGTATGCTGTCTGTGTGGTTTCTGGTTCATGTTCCAGATTTGTCTATAAGCTGGACCCCGTGGCACTTCAGATCCCAGGAATATGCACTCAGTAGCACCATTGCCAGGGCCACAGAGTCTCTCAGATAAAGACAAAGAAAAGACAAAGTCAAAGTTGTCGGATACCTGGGAAGATGCTGAGGGGGAATAGTTAAATTAAATTCATTTTAGCCACATATGACTGCTACACAGTGCAGCGCTGGATTACTGATGGGTGGTGAAATTCTTTTTCTTTTCTTTTTTTTTGTTTTTGTTTTTTTTTTTGTAGAAAACAAATGATGGAAAAACAACAGAAAAAGCTAATAGGTTGTCCTCATGTCCCCAGCCCTCCTGTGTTGATGCTTGTCATGTGTAACTCCATTGAATTTGGTACTGAACCACTTCCTAAGGCTGGGCTGTGGTGTTGGAAGACAAATAAAATATATTGTTTGGTATAAAGTGTCAGGCAGTGCTGTGTCCTTCTCTCATGGGTGTAAATGGTCGTACAGTGCCCCCTGGTGAAAGATTGTGGATGTGCAAAATGAAATTTGGATTAATCTGACATTCAGTAAAGTTTGAATGCCTATTTGCCTACTAACCATTTTAAAAACTCAGACTGAGTCAAAACGCATAGTCTGTCTGAAGTTAAACATCTTACTTAAATATTTTTTTAGGTATTAAGATTTAGAATTAAAAAAAAAAGCAGTCATGCATATTACTACAAAATGAACTCGCTATGTACTTTTACATGGTCTCAACACCATTTATAGGGACCCATTGTAAAGTTTAATGTTTTCCCTGCTCCCAACATGTCTAATACAACTTATGAAGGACTTGATAATTAGCTGGATGAGGTTTGATGGATTATGGAACACTGTAGAGAGTAGGGAAAAGTATGCAGGTATGTGGCTCTATGTGGTAAGTTACCATGTTTGGAAACAGGCATGCACTGACCAGCTAAATGGTTTTTGAAACCACCCTTTAGCAAAGCATGGAATATCCCCAAGGAATTCCTTGCTCAGCCCCCCAACTGCTAGAATAAGCCTTGGAAGCCATTTCCATCAGTGTTGCCAGATAAGGAGGTTTTCCACCCTCCCAGTTGAACTGCTTTTGGTTGGATTGTCTTTAAATATGTAACACTTAACTTACATTTTCTTTAATCATGCAATCACAACTGAGTACCTGGCACACGCAACCATTCATTCATGAAAATCCTTGATAAGTTTTAGTCACTCTTTTAAGAGGTATCGTGAAAGCTGGCTTTAGGCTGTTTTTATAATATGCTGGCCATTTTTATGCTTTTTGGAAGAGGTACAATCGCAACACTGATATCCATCCTATTTCAATGTCACTACTCAATCTGCATTCCCATTTAATTTGCACAGTGCACACGTATCATTTTCACGCATGCGTACTAAACGCAGATCATTCCTGCTGTGCTGCTCCCAAGCTTTGGCTCTGAACTTCTATAATTACCCAGTGTTCTGTAGGGGACAAATGGCAGACAGGCCTAATTTTAGGACATGGTAAGATCATTTAGCAGCTGCAGAAAGACAAGCATGTCAGTTTCTGTTTTCCCTGGCCAAGAAATCCCAGAACGTGAAAGCCTCAGTGGCCAGATGAGCATGCATGACCTTTTCAGCATTGGAGGGGAATTTGGATAAATATGCCAGTTATTTCGCAGGGTTGAGCAACACTGTGACAAAGGGACTGAAGAATGTTGCCATCTAGTGGCTGAAGTGAATGCTTGGCAAAGAAATAGAAAGCTCCTTTATTGTCACATATACAAGTACAGTACAGTGAAATTGATTCTTCACATATCCCAGCATGT
>JAOUQW010000025.1:5426708-5438089 GCA_028565825.1 Olivaichthys viedmensis | reverse complement strand
GCTTGGCGGAGCTGAGGTTTGAACCCACGACCTTCTGATCAGTAGTCCAGTGCCCTAACCACTGAGCCACCACTGCCTTGAGAGACAAAGTACATATTTTTTAACAACTAAAGCTCATGGAAAAACAGTCACTTTTTATTTGGTTGTGATCTTTTATTTTTTCTCATTCAGCAACCATTAAAGTAGCACATAATTAAATGTAAAGATGTTTAAATGTCCATCCTAAAGGGACATTTTAGCTGTTATGTATGCTTAAAAAAGGCTGAAATAAATTAACATAATTGTTGCAAGTAATATTCATCTAAACCCCTTCACACATAATGATGTTTACACTATGGGAACCAAAGGTATTAACTTTGATAATGAAAATACTTACATTTAGTGGTAAAGAAAGGAAATTGGGGCAGTAGGCTTCAACAATCAGCTTCAGCTCAGATATGGATAAGACAGTGAACCTTTGTTTTAACCTAGAATAATGCTAAATAAATCAAAGCAGGTTATGAAGGATTTTCTCCCGTTCATCCTATTTCATGATACATACTGAAAGTACGCAGTTATGACCTGTAATAGGCAGATTATTTAAGACCAGTGACGTCTCTAATAAGCAGTTTTGTTGCTTTAGAGTTACTGATTGGTTCAAGCCTGGCAGTGATCTGTACCACTGAATAAAGGAATACTGCCATTCTATACTGTCTTTCCTGCCACATACTGTGGGCATGTCTCACACATGCAGAATTCCAAGGATGTTATGATTACAATAATTTTCCAGCAGTTGTTCAACTGCTTTTAACAAAGATAAAGCAAGTGCACATACTGTATATTTCTATGGCCTAACATCTAAATGATAACATAATAAAAATCTCCCTGTGCACCATAATACAGACCAGTGATAAATGTAATAATGTATGGCATTAATGCAATCTTTTTTTCTTGCAGCAGATTACATAACAGAATGCACCAGCTCAGTTCAATGGATGGATTACTGTTAGCAATCCAATTGTATCATATTGTGTTCATTTACGACATCATTTTACAGCTGCTTAACCTAACGGCTTAAGACTATACTGACAGATCGTCTGGTCTCGCTCTACTGCTGGTCCCACTGCTCTTGCTGGACCGTCGCTTGTCACTCAAGAATCCATTGCTTAGCAGCATGTTTGGAGCACACAAATTAGGCATGTCTGTGGGTTCCTGCAAAAAGCTCATCTTCAGAAAATCTATGGGCCCTATATTGTCGCGGTGGCGCTCTGTTGCCATGTTGGTGGAATTCTGCTGGTGTGCCAGGCGGTTGGTAAATGGTGGGCAACTTGGGTGTGTGTGCGTCTGTAAGAGGTGTGAAGGTGGCGAGGATGTGGCCAGGCACTCGTGGAAGTGGGGCGGTGGGGTACAGGCTCGGTTTGGTGTAGAAGGTTCTGGAGAAGCAGAGTCTATCGCCAAGGTCATGCTGGATCTTTTCTGCTTTTTGGCCCGGTATTGCATGACATACCTCTTGCACTGCTTCCATGCTAAGTGGTAGAGCTCGACGATGCTCAAAAACAAAGACACAGCCGCCACCACAAGCATAAACACAATGAAGACGTTCTTTTCAGTGGGCCGTGAGATGTAACAGTTGACCGAGTGTGGGCATGGTGGGCCCTTGCACAGGTATAGCGCCTCGAGGAAGATTCCATATATCATATATTGAACTATTATGAAGATCACCTCCATCAAGCTGCGGATGAGGATACTCAGTACGTAGGTCTGCAGCAGCGCCCCCCTCAGATGCACTCTTCCACCTGTGACCTCCTCCTTCCCACAATCCCTTTCTTCCTCCGGGTACTTCTCCGCACCACCACCACCTCCTCCACCGTCGCCTGCTTGGGCCTCTTGCTCCTTCTGCCTCCTCTTCTCCTCCCTGCGCACAATGTGCATGGCGTGGCCCATGTAGATAAGTGAAGGTGTGGAGACAAAGACGATTTGCAGCACCCAGAAGCGTATGTGAGCGATGGGGAAGGCACGGTCGTAGCAGACGTTTTCGCAACCTGGCTGTTCTGTGTCGCATGTGAAGTCCTCCTGCTCGTCACCCCACGACGACTCAGCCGCCGTGCCCAGCACCAGGATGCGGAAGATAAAGAGGATGGTGAGCCACACCTTGCCCACCGAGGTCGAGTGCTCCTGCACCTCTTCCAGAAAATTACCCAGCAAGCTCCAGTCGGCCATAGGCAAATGGGGGAAATTCGCTAAAGGGATACAGAGAGGACATCAGTGTAATAGAGGAAAGGGTTTCTTTTAAAATCATAGAACTCTCAGAGGCTAATAGAGCAGGTAGAAACACTGCAGGATAAAAACAGACTTGTAATGATCTTGCAAGTTCATAGAATTAAATTGTTAAATCTAAAACTCTAAAGAGTTCTTTGGTTTGTGCCTCTGGGGGAACCCTTAAAAATTCTAGAACCATACAACAGAGCAGGATCATACAGCAGTGTGTTTCCCTATCAGAGAGGGTTCCATGTAGAACCCCTTTAGGGAGCTAAGAACCCTAAACAATTCAAAGAACCCTCAAGGAACCAGTGTTTCCTATTAGAGAGGGCTCCATGTAGAACCCCTTTAGGAAGCTAAGAAATTAGAACCCTAAAAAATTCAAAGGACCCCTGTTGTCTAAGAGTGTACATACAGTCAACCACTAAGAAGCCTATCACACTCTTAAGAAAAAAAAGATTAAATCTAGAACCCTTAAAAGTGTTCTTCACTTTGTCCCTCTGGGGGAACCCTACAACAGAGTGGTTTTCTATCAGAGAGGGTTTCAAGTAGAACCCTTCGAGGAACTCTTTTTCTAAGAGTGTAGATGTGGCACAATTTAGCTTTGTTTAGCCGATACATGGTCGTGTTTTCCCAAGAACTTCATAGTGAAGTGTATAAATGTACCTATAATTAGCATATGTGTGCAATACACTGCCATTTGCCATCCATTACTGTGTGTGAGGGAATGAATGGAGTGTGTATTAATAGTTCTGTGTGTGTTTATCAGTGTATGCACTGTACTTCTACACTTGAGTGCAAACGTTTCCCATACAACCACAAGCTCAAGACTGTGGGAAATGGGCTGACAGAGTCAAATACATTATAGGGCTTGTCTTGACTTGGGAAGCTAGTTGCTTTTGTTGCTTTTTTTAAGAGTCACATCCTCTTAGGCGACAAATGGTGGTAAGCACCGGTTGGGCATTTTGGCAGGAAAACAGATTAACGAGAGCATTCACATTTCACAGATCGAACAAAAAAAATAAAATAAAAAGTAAGTATTAAGACATGGGTTCCACCAAACAATGCTAACATGGCTAATAGTGAATGATGAACAATGTTGGCAGTTAGCATTACTCTGTTACTGTCTTTCAAACATTATATTTTTGTTTTGTAATGATGATAACTATACCTTAAAAACTGATTGTTTTGTAATGATGATAACTATACCTTAAAAACTGATCGTTATCTGTTGTGCACAGGGTCGGCTCTAGACTCCAGGAGGCCCAAATGCACTAAAAATCGTACTGCTAGAAAAATAAAACATAGGTATGCAGTGCAATCAGAAATATTACCAAAAACACACAACTGCAATGTAGTGAACAAATACACATCTGTTTTAACGTATTCATCTATTATGTATTATGAAATATTGTCTCTAGGATTTAATCTCATCACAGCCTGTTGTTTTGCCTTTTACTGGCTTTAGTTGCAGTTGGTGTTTCTTTTGAAAAAGAAAAAGAAAGTGCAGGACATTATAATTATTATAATGACTTTTAAAGCAAGCTATTGTTGAGGCAGCTAATTCAAAACATTGCTGTAAAAGTAAATGATTCAAAGTAATATGGATAATACATTAGCGGCTCAGCCTGCACTGACAGAAACTGGGATATTCTAGCTCAAAAAAGGACTGTCAAAGCTCGACAGCTAGCTAGCCTTATGTTAGAAGTGAGGGCCACCAGTGGGATGCCTTGTGTTTTAGGACACAATAAAATACCAATTATCCAAACAAAGTTGTGCAGTAAAAATCATTTACAGCATTTACAGCCCTTATCCAGAGCGACTTACAGTCCATTGAAAAACATATTCTCATGCTCGTACAAATAGGCCGTGGTCTAGGGATACTATAAAGCTAGAACCCTGTTAGAAAGGAGTTAGTAAGAAAGTTAGTACAGCAGAGAAAAGAGTACAAGTAGGGTTTATGAGTATCTTTCATTTGTTGTTGGCTGAATAATAATAATAAAAATTAATTTATCATTAATTCAAAGTAATGTACAGTTAACTAACATTATGGCTCTCACGTTCAGCTCTTTATGTTCTTGCAGCTCCTAATTTGGACAAGCCATCATAACAAAACTAGCATTTTGCACTTCATTGTTGGAGCTGGAGGAAGGGCACTGCAGCTTTCATAGGCCTATCATATCTTTTCAGGGACCTTGAATAATTGATACAGTATTGGTTTTATGACCGGTGACAATCATGTCGAAAACCAGCATATCCTATATTACTACACTTTACTCTTGCTGTTGATTGGGAGCAGTGATGTGGAGGGCAACTGCCTATTCCACCTGTGGTTGTGCATGATTCTCCTTTTCTCATAGGACCTGAATACTTCCAGTCCTTCCAGGGCAATAGACTATTGTACAATATGAGGTGGTTTGGTGTTATGCATAAGCAGTCTTTGGCCTTTGACCTTCCCTTGCATAACTGTTGGCCGCCATTTTTCTTGGAATGACGATGCAAAACGATTAGTATGTCAACGTCTCTTTGGAAGAAACATTATTCTTCCAGCTAAACGTCGGCCTGTGTGTGTGTGTGTGTGTGTGTATATATAGCATTCTACAAATGCCGTTTTACTCTTAGCCATGCATGGTGCACACTGCATATAAAGTGATGTTCTTTCGTCTTACCAGTGAATAAGCATGAGCCTCTGAGCACTCTTGCTGTAATCCAGTAGGTGTTGATGGACTAAACATGAATAATATGTTTTTTATAGGTAATAAGTAATTACTTTTAACATAACGAAAGGATATATATGCCTCTCTCTCTCACTCTCTCTTTCTTTCCCTCTCCCTCTCCCTCTAGATCTCCACTTTTCTCTTTCTCTCCATCTTTCTCTCTCTTTCTAAACAGAACGTTTGGAGCTACAGTCTCTGTCCTCAAGGGAGATGGTGGGAACAGTCTGGGCAGAATACTCTCAGACTCCTACTTCCACAGGGAGGCATACTTGCCCTCGTCAGTGTTGATCTAAAAAAAGAATTCCATTTCCATTTTTTTCTTTTTTTTTCTTTCATGACCTGTTTAGCAAATGGTTGATCAGAGGAAAACCACTTTGTGTTTAATGGTGTCAATACACTAGAGTGGCATTTCGCTTAAAAAATTTCAGGTGAAGGCTGTTTCTTTTCCCAAGTAGACATCTTTGAGTCCATGGCATAATGTACTGCTAGCTTAATATTTTGTGATTTTCATACATCATAACGAACCAGAATACAGCAATCAAAGTGTCCAATCACAATTTTTTTTCTCACAGACACCCCAGAAATGTCTGCGCTTAAAGCATAGCAAGTATGGTGAGGCACACATGCTCTCTGTGGGAGGTACTGGAAGGCATTTAGAAATAAAAATGAGCAGAGGAGTGTTTACAGCTTCCCACTTGATGCTCTTGTAAAAGTCTGTTTATGTCAGCAATGAATGAACCTAGACGGCAATGCCCAACCCCTCAGCTTATAAAAACATCCATGTGAAATGGCTTTCCTGAGCTGGTCTAACTCATTCACATGTTAAAATTAAATTAATCACATTACTTTTTATATTCACACGTTTTGTTGCATCTGTTGCATACCTGAACAAAAATGCTTCATCACAGATGACTAAAATATGCAGCCATGCACCTCAGCAATTTTTCACCATACGTTAAACCTGTAATTACCACTTTTAAGATACATCTTTATTACGGAAACAAACTAACTCCAGCTCTGGCAATGAATCATGGGACCATCCAGCAGACAGGCTGGTGGCCCGGAAGCCCACTTGGAGCCTTCGTCTGTGGGGTAATAGCCACCGTTGTGCCCCCCTCCCACGGAGGAAGCAATCTCAAACAATATAATTTCCCTCTTACACAGCACTTAAAAGGAAGCATGCAGGGTTAGGGACGCCAAGGCCAAAAAGGGCAACGTTTAGCACTTGCAAACAAAGAGCCCATGTAAATGTCAGCCCTCTGTTTAAAAAAAAAAAAGCAGTTTTTTTTGAACAAGTCATAAATGACTGACTGAGATACCAATCAGTTAAAGCTCCTTTTCTAACAGTTCTCTCACTGACTGACTCCCCTATAAATTGCCACCTATATATAAGATTGTGTGGACATACTAGCATGAATACCAATTACTTACTGTGGGACAAACAATCAAAAAGTTTCCACAGAAGTCAATAAAATGTTATTGAGAAGGGTCTTCCTTAACAAACTCTGACCAAGAGGAACCACCTTCAAAATTATTTGCCCTTAGTCAGCTCTTTCTTTAAAGTTCTCAGAACCAGAACAGCATACCTATGAGCCTTATCTATCTGGGAGACTTTAGAGGAGGAAGAGGGTGAACCTCACGCCCATCTCCTTTTCTTGTTTATCCTTCGGGAAAAAGAACAATGCTCTTTTTTGCAGTAAGAGAGGCTGGAGACAGGGATGGAGGTCACAACGAGCTGAAATGGGTTTCTGAAAACAGCGGTGGAGAAACCAGGCACTTCCGTTTTGTGTTTGTCTGGGTTGGACTCACTGCAGTGACAATAGACGCAGTAGAGAATGCTTGAAAGGAACACAATACTTGAGCGAAGTGGTAAGTTTAAACAAAAGTTGTTTTAGTTTCTGACTTTGATCAAACAGCAGCTTGAAGTCTAAGTCATGGTCTGAGATTAAACAAGCTTCGAAGAACAAACTGCTCGTGTTTTATGGACACAAGCAAACAGAATATGGGGAATATTGAGAGTTCACAATAATACTGTTTAGAACAACTACTGTATGTTGACGTTTTCTAAAACACAAAAACATATTGACCACTCTTGGCCCAGTTTCCTAAAAGCATCAGAAAGTTAAGATCATCTTAAGTGGTTGAGAGAGTGTTCAAAGTGACGCTCGCTCTACCATTTAACAATGATCTTTGTGCTGCAATGCTTTTGGGAAACTCAGCCCAGTTTGGTTCCAGAAGTTGATACAATGGGTTAGCGTTGGCATTCATAATTTACAACCTGATCTCATGAGAAAATCGTACAAATTCAAAGGTGCGGGCGATCGGGTTGGATTACGTTTCATACAAATACAGTCAAAAGGCAAGGTTTGAATGCTAACCCTTGCCCCTAACCCTAACCTTAAACTTGAGTCATGTGAATTGTTATGATACTGCAAGTGTGCGGGCATATAGAATTTAAGACATGCTTTGATAACCTGATTGTTTAATACAAACCCTGGACTGTATGTAAAAATTCTAAAACAGCCATTACATAAGTTTCTCAGCCATGAATATTATTAATAACAATAAATCGCTGTATGAGTAAGATTACTGTAAACATGAGCAATAAGGTCCTAGATCAGAATTGTTGCTTTGCAATGCCTCATTATTTTTGGAATAGCTGAATATTGCTGTATTAACAGCCTGCCTGAGTTTTTGGCCTATAGAAAGTTTATATAAAGCTTAGGGACATACAACGGCTCATCTTAGCAGCAGAGAGAATAGTTTGTTAGGTTACCTTGGAATTATAAGGTTCTGACAATTCTGTGATTTCAAGATACAGGGGTTAAGTAGATAAAACTTATTAACTTGATATATTTTTTTACTTTGAAGCAATATTTTTGATGTAAAACCTCTCACATATATTTAGTGGCATGTAAAATAAAATATTTATAATATTAACAAATTTTTGCCAAATAAAACCCCTACCATAATTCCAAGGTCTCTATATTAAAAATCACACGTATATTTTCGTACTGATTGAAAAAGTATTGGATTTGACCCCAAGAAACAGATATTTAATATGAAAATGAATCCAGGCCCAGCTTGTCCTATCCAAATCCTAACCCAAATCATAACGATTAAAAGCAAAGTAACTGGTCTCAGTTCAGTAACAGGAACATTGATATAAGGAACTGCATAGTTACAAACGTCTTTATTAAACGTCCCAGCTTCACTTCATAGTTCTATACACCAGCATTCACTTTCCCGATACACTTTTACTAGCTCCACTATGCTAATAAATATTTACACTGCCCTGTCAAACTGTCCCAGCCCAGAGCCCCCTTTACAGTAAAAAAAACTGCACATGGGGGCGACTAAGCTTATAAGAAGAAATGTACAGAATGTGAGTGGGTGTGTGTGTGTGTATGTTTGTTGAATTGCTGAGCTGGTATGCTGATTAAAATAGCAGGGTGGCATCTGGTTACTAATTACAGCAAAAATACACAAGGGTAAGCTAGTGAACTTACTAGGGATATAGTAAACACAAGGCCACGACAGGAGCATATTATGTGTGTGCATGTGTGTGTGCGTGTGTGTGTGTGCGTGTGTGTGTGTTCGTGCGTGTGTGTTGCTTGTTTTGAAGCACTCTCTTGGGAGTCATTACAATATAATGACATAGCATCTATTTAAAGATGTTTGCCTGTTCCTACAATGTCAATTGAATACATGAACAATCTTGACCTAAAGCCAAACTCTGAGTAGTTTGATTACACTGGTGCAAGGAAACTCACATTGACATTCATGCTCATGCCTGTAATCTGAAATAAAAATATTCTTCTCCTTCATAGCCTAACCTGAACCCCGAACCTTGTTTAATTAAAGTTTAAGGGTTGAATAAAGTGCTTAAAGACATGATGGATTTATTTAGTCATTCTCTGTAAGTAATTATTTCTGTCTTTCTGGTTTATTTTATATTCTAGCTTGATTGCACTAAATGCTTTCAATAGTGTTAAATAAATATGTAAATAGTAAATATGCATATAGACTTAATAAGCTCACAGTCACCTACATAATTACAGTAACTAGATAAACACAGCAGTAACAAAATAAGAATTGAAAAACATTATTCGTACTGTACCACTTTGTCACTTTATTACAAATTCTGTATTGTTTGTGCCAGATTCATACCTTGATTCCTCTACCACCATTTATGCCAGTGTGTATTAAAAATCAATGCCAGGACTTTTAAAAACAAAAGAAGTTGTGTACCCTACTGGGCATCAATGAATATAATGATAGTTGGGTTATAATAATTGTTTCTCATTTTCAGCCTGACACCAATGTATTAATGAAACAATTGTCATCCATAAAATCGAGTTTAATTTTTCCTACTTTGGGATTATAATATGAATATTCAAATTACCCTTATAATACTATTTTATAACAACAATTATTTCATGTCCTTGTCTTATGTATTCAAGAGTAGGAGTTGAGGAATATGAAAACAATGCATACACAACACACACATAAAATGGGCTGTAATTTGTATAACTTTCCCCAGATGTGAAACCTCCACATAAAAAAATAATAATTCAGAAACACTTTGAGACTACTCTACTCTACCTGTGTGGCCTGGCTCTCTTTCACCTGATGACTCCCTCCTAAATATCAAACAGCTGGGCAGAGGTCTTTGTCAGGCCACTAATATACTCCTTTATTAATAAAGAAATTACTCCAGGCTATCTCACACTTAGGACCCAAGCTTACATTTTTGACAGTAGAATATCAATGAACTTTAAACCTCCAAGCTTGACCTAAGAGAGTAATACCTCGGTGATGACCGCTCGCTTTGGTATAATGATGTGGAGTCGCCTGCGATTAGCGCCTGGGGATTGACGTTTCTTGAAGTGCAAAGATAAGATGTCTACTTGATGAAAGGCAGACAGAATATGGTGGGACGAGCTCTTTTTCCGTCTCTGTTATTGAGGCAGATTGTTTGATGTCTCTCAGTAGAATGGAAGAGAGGATTGGTGCTCTGATTCAAGGCACTTGACTGACACCTCGGCTGGGGGTTAGTGAAGGCGGTATGTCCCTCTTCACCTGCCGTCTCTGTCGATGTGTTGGTAGAGGACTGGATGTGCAGGTAATATGGATGGTCCCTTGCCTGCTCTCTTCACTTAACTTTCAGTCTTGTGATCCTCAGATTGATGGATAAATCTGGCTTTCAGTTCCCCTAATAGAGACTTTTCTTCACATGTGCAGAAACTGAGGATAGATGTCTCACTTTAGTTGCTTTGGAGGTATCAAACCTCTCTTTCTGTTGCCTGGCCTCCTTCAACCTGGGTGAGCAGTAAAAGACAAATGTTCCTGATGTTCTTGATGGCAGGTTTCTCTTATCTGTGTCACAAGATATCTTGATCTCTTTGCGGAGACAGGCTGTTAGATGTTCTCCTCTAGTACTCCTGTTGTAGAGTCTGAAGATGAATCCTGTTTTTGCTTTGTTTTTGCCGTTCTCTACTAAGAACTAAGAACCCTAGGAACTCAAAGTGCTCTTGGCTGATGAGTGAAGGTGTAGGCTCATCCGGAGGAAGACAGATGTAGTGCAGATAGTGCTAAGTATCTGTGAAACGATGGACAGAAACAGCTGCTTAAGACCATGGTCCAGAGTACACCAAAAGGCATTAGGGCATTGGAAGAAACATCAGTAATCTTTTCCTCCTCCTCTGCTCTCCTTCCCACCACTCCTCCCTCCCTGTCGCCCTCACTTTCTTGTCCTCCTCCTCCTTCGTCTAGCGAGTCACAATGCCCCCTGTTTGTCTGCCTGGTACTCTATTTTCGTTTAGGCGAATATCTCCACATCAGGAAAGGAAGTAAGATTTGCATTGGGTAAACAATGGGAGTTCTACCTAGGGGTCTGCATCCCCTGATAATTATGTGTTGCTTAAACTCACTTGAGATACGCATCGGGATGCATTTATACCTGCGCACGCATTATGAACATGCATAGATGAAATGCTGCCATTGTATGTAGTAATATACTAAACAGTAAATTCAGGATGTTTTTTTACACTCAAAATGTAAAAAAAAAAACTGTACTAACTGTACTGTACTTACAAGCTTCTTTTTTTTTGTGTGTGGGATTTTTTACATTATAACAGAAAGCAATTGAAAAAATGGAAAGAAAAAAATCCAGAGAGAACAAATGTGTCTTTCATAAGCCTTCATGAATTGTTTAATGTTTGTTTTTTATTGCAGGCACATGGTAAGATCACTAACTTAGCCTTGGGTAGAGTAGAGAGAAACTTGTGACATTGATAGCTTGAGGGTTACTCATATACAGTGGGGTCCAAAAATCTGAGACCACATTAAAAATCTGGGATTTTTTTCATTGCCACTGTATGGCACTCTAAAACGCTTTGCCGAAACTGGATCAGTCGTATCCAA
>JAOUQW010000025.1:5364853-5378600 GCA_028565825.1 Olivaichthys viedmensis | reverse complement strand
CCTGGAGCAGGGAGGGTTAAGGGCCTTGCTCAAGGGCCCAACAGTGGCAGCTTGGTGGAGCTGAGGCTTGAACCCATCACCTTCTGATCAGTAACCCAGTGCCCTAACCACTGAGCCACCACTGCCCCATTAAAACAAACAAATAAATCATTGTGAGTGAAACTTGTTGTAAAAATGTTCTCGTCGCTTATGTTTCCCTACATTTGACATTTCTTATGCTACTCAGGATCCATTTTTAACGTCTTCATGCTGGAATCATTTTTTTAAGCTCACAGTTAGGGCCCTATATAATGGCCCAAATGACCCTATATATGCTCACTTCAAAGGGTATGACATAATGGTGCTGTAGACCCCACTTATAGTTCACTATATGACACCATTAATTTAAAATAAAAGGGAAAATAAAGTATGCCATAAACGACATGCATTTACTCAGAGCTCTTTTCCTATATTAAACAATCATTTGGCCAAAAAGTTCAGGAAATGTGCTTAGGAAAGGCAACTAAAACTACAACATGGGATCTTGAACATTTAAATGTGCATTTTTTTGCTGTAAAAATATAAAAACTTGAATAGTATTTGAACAGTGAAGTCCGTTCCGACAGCCCTAGTGTACAAACAACACTGTCCTTGACTTGAGCTTGTCTATTAATAAGGACTTGTGTTTGTGATATAATCAGACATTCGGAAAGCTAATTATGCCTGGTCTTTAACTCCTGAACGTTGATTATTATCACACAGCACATAGCAAATCTCCAGTGTTGGATGAACTTGTGCATTTGTGTTCATTTGTATCCAGCTAAACTTACTTACACCATGATAATAATGGCTATGCTGAGTAAGTCTTTGATTTTAAATTTTTGGTCATTTACTTTCCCCGAGGTAGAGAGCAGATTAAAGATTTATCGAGCAGCCACACATCCTCTGTAGCTGTTCTGTTAAACACGTGTCCCTGCTCCAATTCCTTGTCCTTAGCTGAACTAAAGGATGGTGCTTCATACACATTCAGCTCTTATGCTTCAATAAAAAAGCCTTTTTTTCCCCTCTTTTTTTTAAACATAAATATGGCTTTATGCATTGCTTGTTTGCAGAGAGGAAATCCTTAAGCTCAAGCACAGCTACCCTAATTGGTTGCTAATGACATCATATAAATGAATCAGTAAACATTAGCTGGTGTCACGTGACCCATTTTTAGACTTGGTTCATGGGATTTGGGGAAAGAAATAGACTATGTGCTACCATGATGGAGCGAAAATGCGAAAATGTTTGTCACTGTTAATGATTTTATTACGTTTACAGTGTTTACTTGGAGCGCCAAAGATACAATCAGTATTTTATGCTTCCAGGTTACTTTATTTGATCCCTTTCTTGCAGGATAGGCCCTCTGATGGAGCTGCGTCACAGAGCTCACTGTTCATACTACCTTCCATAATAAACGTTCTTTGTGAGAATCAATTGCATTTTGCCTCCACGCTTCACAAAGCAGGCCCCCTGACGCAGCTCCATGACAGGCCTCATCTCAAACTTTGTCTCACACTTTACGGCTTGATGGGCTCCCCCATGGAGCTGCAGTTCTTGACCCAGTTCACAGTGTTTTTTTTATTTTTTATTATAGAGAAACTTATTTTTTACTGGCACATGGGTCCTGTAGTGCATCTCTGCACTGAGGTGGTGTCTGTGGTGACTCATATGGTGACTTCTCAGACAGGTTGGCAAGCAAGGGAGATTGGCAACAAACTCCCAATGTACAAAACCTTGTGTATACATAGGACTTGATTTAGTACTTCTAAATGAACGAAATTGCATTTACGATGCTGTCGAAAGCAGCCACAGCTAAAATGCTAAGTCACACCGTAGGACTTTTTTTTCGTCGCCAATCTTCGAATGCAAATTCGAAACTGCAAATTTTTATTCTTTCACTTTCACTGTTTCTTGACGACCAACCTGTCTCGTTCACAATGCATACATAGAGCGTCTATTCTTAGACATGAAAGTGAATAGGAAAGAGATGAACTAGTTTATTCTTGTGTGTGTGTGTGTGTGTGTGTGTGTGTGTGCATCTATTCCATACTTTAGCTGTGTTTGAACGGTTTGGAGGGTGGCATCAAACACACACATTGAGTTAAACTGCATGAGATCAGTGAATTGGAATAAGATGGTTAGTATTCTATTCCATACTTTGACTTGGCAAGTCACATTGATATTCATGGAAAGTGTATGTGTGTGTGGCGGGGTGTGAGTCCAGGATGTGCAAGGCATGAGAAATTCTGTATTAAGTGCATACTAGATGTGTGCGCGTGTGTATGTGTGCGTGTGTGTGCATGGCTGTGTAAGAGAGAAACGATCAGGAGATTTCTGCATCCTTCTCAATCACACACTTTGCCACGCACTTCCTCTCATCCAATCACGCCACTTTCCTTTTCCTCTCCCCTCCCTCTGTTGCTATGGAGACTCGGGAAGTCTCTCAGGTGCCTTACTGCTGCGAAGTGAAGCGACTTCTCTCGCTCTCTCTCTCCCCCTCCTACATGTTTCTTCTCCTCCACGCTACTTGGCTTTTCTTTTTTTCCCCTTAGAGCCTATCGTATCCCTCGTGTCCCTTCTGTCTCTCATCCATAGACAGTTTTCTTTCCTTATTTCTTTCTTTCTAGAAGGGACCGGCGGGGAGGCAACTGTGTGCTGGGAAGAGAACAGGTGGGAGAGCGAATGAGACCACAGAGGCAGGGAGGGGGAAATTAGATATGAATTCCCAGGGCGGGGTATGGGGGAAGTATCTGAATTCGAAATCTCCTTCTGTGGGCAGAAAACTCAAAACCAATGTTACTTCATGCATTTGAACTACATCCCAATGTTTTAAAAGCATTTGAGTGGTTTTTGCCTTTACAGTGAATATAGTAATAGACTCTGTAAAACTTCCAGGTATTGTTCTAGCACTAAACAGGGTTATTATAGTTAACCAAAGCTAAAACTACAACAAAAAAACCCCCCAACATTTTCTTAAACTGAAATAAACTAAAATACTACAATTAAATGTAAAACTATAACGAACTACAGCTAAAAATGTTGCCTTTGAAACAAAAAGGAATGAAATAAAAAGCTGACGGTAATTCGTTTGAGTTTTTGTTTTTCTGCCAACATTTGCCTTATTTGAGTTCTGGTTCAAAATGGAAAATGGTATGAGGACATTGAATGCTCTGTGGGAATATTTTAAATATTTAAAACTCTCTTACACAAAAGTACATGCCTGGTTTCTAATAATAACACTCTGTGTGTTCCCCTGTATGCATGTTTGGGTTATATTTTGCTATGTTCTTAAGGGATTCACTTATTTTATGACTTTAATAAAAAAATTTTTTTTACAAAATAAATGTAATCTTAAGCTCCTTTTGCACAAGCACTTTTATGCGGAAAATCAGCAGTAATTAATCAGGAAGTGTAAATACAGGCCGGAGTAAAAATCCCAGGTCAATTTCTGACACAGAAATTGTACAGGACGATTATCGTGAGGGCTGTATACATTTCCTGGGAAAGAGGAAAACGTCTTGATGACTATTCATCCAGTGATGCGCTGACACCTTTTGAGGCGGCTGATTCAAAACATTAGCATAGTGAAGCGACAACAGGAGGAGCAAACGTGCTAGCCTAACGTGAACAAAAAAACAGCGATTCAGAAAATGAAGGCGCTGTCGGCTATTCATGCCGAGGACAAAATTGTTCATCAAACGAATAGCACAATATGACTGTATGGGATGCGTCATGTACCAGCGAATCACTGGCAGACTCTGAGCATGTGAGAAGAAACTGGTGATAAACAAACTGCATTGTTTAAAGCGTAAATTCCATGTTCATTGATTTGTTATATTTTCATATCCTGAGCAATGGGACTTTCATGGCAAATGTGAACGCGTGCATCCGCTTGAAGTTTAAACGACGCAAAAACCGGTAAAGCAATGCTGATCATGTCGTGGGTTTTTGAGCGTGAAAATACTGTCAGTTAAACACAACCGCTTGTTTTGCATAGCTGCATAATCATATTCCTGCTGCAGAAACATTGCATTAGTATTCACTGTACTTAAAAATAGTCATCGTTTTGCCCACAGCAAGACTGTTACCGTGTGCATTCATGCACGCCTCTCTGAAGAGCAGACACAAAAAAATATCCCCACATATTTTAATCCGTCTCCAGAATTATAACTAAAGCTGATAATAAAATATATACAAACTCAATAGACTAAACTAACAGAAACTTACAAGACCACACTGAAAACTGACTTAAAATTCTATTTAGTTTCAATGAAAAAACAAAACAAAATCGAGACTCTAATAACCCCGGCGCTAAGTAGACTACCACTAATCACAGAAAATAATCCAATAGGAGAAAAGAAAGAAACCACATGCAGTGCATATTTAAATAAGAGATTATTAATTGTTTAGTAAAATTACTCGTCAATTTTTAAACAGAGTTATAACCTTGCTTTTTCATTATCGGTTATAAAAATACTGTGCTAGCTCTTACTGTATATATAAACGGTGGGGTTAGGTGCGAGTGTGTGTGTCCTCAATCACTCAAATTTCAATTACTCCACTTGCTGGGTGCCAAGGGCAGATGTCAAAATTGGTCTGTAGTTTATTTATTTTTCTGGAGGGACTGTTTAGCAAGGCAAGCAGAAATAGAAAAAATAGAGCGCGTATGTGTGAAAGAGAGTGCAAGAGAGCAGCCCACACATCTGGCCTCTCCTGTTTGACCCAGTGGAACCAGGTGAACAAACACTCCAACAGGCCGAGAGACAGAAAGAGAGGGAGAGATAGATAGAGAGAGCGAGAGAGAGAAGGAGAGACATTCACGATTGGTTTACCTCAGCATTTCTCTCATTGTTGTTTTTCTCTGCCTCCTTCCCTTCCTCTCTCTTTCAACCTCTTCCTCTCCTAATGCCTCGACAGATGTGTGTAATTTTGCCATCAGTGATTTATATAGTGATTTACATATAACACGCACTCAGACACCCTCTGGGCTCTGATCGTTTGACACGGCTGAATGTTCCCCTCCACAGCACTTCGCAGAAATAATGACGCTCATAATGACGAGTCTGCATTTGCCAAACTGTTTCAGTTTTGTTTATTGTTGCTGGTCCGGGAGTCAGATTACTGCCTCGCTGCCCAGAGTCGCCATTAAACGCTAAGTAAAAGAACATTAGAATCCCATAATTTCACTCGAATCACTTCCAGCGACCAACACCTATTTGTAACCGTATCCCGCTGTTTGAAGACGTTTCTGCAATTCAAGTTTACGACCTCCGAACTTGTTGGCTGTTTCATCATTGATTTTGTTCCCCGCAGCCGCCCACTTCTAAACGCCCTCAACACATGAAACATCTCTCTTCAGCAAATAAGACTATGAATATGACTAAGTGTTCATGTTTCCAAAGGTTTCAGAACAGACCATATCAACAGCTTAGAATAGGAAGATTTCGTGTTACAAAAACGATAATGGGTGGCGAGGTCAGGGCCCCGTTCTTTTGACAACTATTACATATCTGTAGTGCTTTTAAATGCGTGATCTAATCTTGACTAAACAAGAAACAAAACCAAAACTAACTATGAAAACAAATAAGCTACTGTACCTAACCTACACAAACACTAACAGAAAAGAATATTCCCCTGTCTAACCAATGACCAGGAGGATAACAATTTCAACTGGGAAATGGTGACGACGACTTCCCACTTTGACACTAATTTACAATGTAGCTATTTACAATTACATGTAGGCTATATAGATGCTATAGTGAACAGATCTAAAGGGCTAAGTACCACCAAATAGAGAACAGGTAGAGAGTCATGCATAGATTTCACAAGCGAGCTAGAACACAACAAGCAAGACAAAGCAAGGGCAATGGCCTACACAGCTAGGAGTGTGGAGTGTCATCAAATTGAACCAGGAAACCAGGCTTCCGAGTGGCGCAACGCTAAAGCGTTTCGCCTATCGCCAGGAGATAACAAATCCCAGCAATGCCATTGCCATCCGTGGATGCGAGTCCGAAAGAGCATAACTGGCTCTAATCTCTGGCAGGAAAGGATGACATTACTCCCTCCCCTGGTGACCACAGTGACACTGGCCAATCGCAGCTGTCTGTGAGATCATACTGTATATACAGAAGAGGGCAGTTAATGCTCTCCTCCAAGCGTGTTCAGCTGTCCTATGATGTTGCAGTGGCTTCATCTGTTTTAAAGGAACCACATGTTAGCCTTCGCCCTTCCGGATGGGTAGATGTCATGTGATAGGGGAGACCTAGATAATGGGGTAGTGATTGGCAATGACTAAATTGGGAGAAAATTGGATGAAAAAAAACTAGGAAACTTGAATATCAGTAGCAGGAGGCGGGAACAAGGCGCATGGCAACGGGCGGGACCTGAAAGCCAAGACACGCAACACACTGACGAATATAGATAGAAATACAATGAAAGTCGTAACACTGGACTCTTGGGTCATCTATGCTAACCGGAAATCTCTGTGTTTTCAGGGTTCACACAAGGAGCTTAAAGTGCATTAAAGCTTTTTGAGCTATATCTTTTAAGAACCGAAAGAACCGGGCTATCATTTTTTTTAAACTACAAAAAACCTGGAAAAATAACCCTTTTTTGTTAAAAAGGGCTCACGAAGAAGAAAGAAAGACATTTCATTTGTAACATGTCATCGTAGAATAAGTTTGAAATCTATTAATCTATTAATTATTTAGATTTTTGCGCAAAGACAGCATCCCTCAGCAGGCTTCCCCAGCACTAATCCCAACCCCATGATCAGTACACAGAATCTAATGCTCTCACCTGACATACACTGCTGTAGTTTGTCAAATAGCATCTCTTGTACTCTCAGGAAAAAAAGTACAAAAAAAAAAGTACAAAAAACCTGTACCATTGTGGGTACAAATGCTTGTCACTGGGGTGCTACCTCAAGGGTACATCATCCTGTACCTTAAGTTTGTATATTACACTTGAGAATATGAATGTAGTGTACCTTTACAACTTAAAACTTACTTAGAGTACATAATTCGACCTTGTTATACATTTGAGGGCACATTTACGTGGTTTGTACTTTGGAGAACAAAAATGTTCCTGTACTGTATCTTTTCTTCTTCTTGTGTGTAGCCCTTGAAACAAAAACAAAAAAAGCTCTTGAAAGTCCTGGAGTTTTATTTTGAAGCGTTCTTTATGAACCTTGGTTTTGCTCTTCCTAGACCAACTATTTTGTTTATCCTTCTGTCTCAAATGAGGCTGCCGTCTGCCGCCTCGTCTGAAACGCCGCTGTAGCGTCTCAGAATGGCCAATTACGTGCAGGAGGATGAATATAATGGGGCTGAAATGGTAGCTTATGTGTCAGAAGTTTTTGCTCAGTGGTATATTGTTCTATAAAATGACCATTATGGATTATGTCACAAAGGAGCTTTGCAAACGCACACGCCCACACACACACACACACACACACACACACACACACACTCATTAACGTCGGGAATAGGTAGTGTGTGTGCTTGGAGGGATGTGATTAATGGGTTGGCGCTCCGAGGAACCCGACCAGTGACTAAGTAGAAGGCTCAGCAAAGAGGTCGTGACCCTGTGGGTCATCGCTGAAATGATAAAAAGGAGAAAGCAGAAGCGGTTTGAATTTGATTTGGAGACTGCGTTCAGAGAAGGCGAGACTTGCAACTTTTCTTTAAAGTCTTTTTACTGCTAATGGAGGTGTACTGTGGGAAAAATATGTTGTCAATGCTTTATTTGTCACATCAGAAAATGCTGTTTGGACATTATGAGGTGGCCGTAAAGCAGACAAATCAAAGCAATTTTCGATTCTCAGGGCCTGTAATGAATTAAGGCTGCATAAGCAGTAGGGTTTTTGGATATGTTCATGATCTGAACGGGTTGTAACGTTGCCGTGTGTTTTGAAATGTAATTTCCTTCTTTCAGATGCAGCTTCTAGACAAGTTCCCAATCGAGGGAGGGCAGAAGGACCCCAAAAAGCGCATCATCCCTTTTCTTCCAGGTAAGAGCATGTGCTCCCCTTGCTCTTTTCTCCGTCTTCTCCATCCCTGTCTCACTTCCATCTTCTCCATCCATCCCCCACACACACACATGCAGTAGCAAATGTGGGCTGCCAGCAGTACTGAATGTGCTACTGTCATTTAAATGGTTGGCTATGACCCTCCCCTTTTTAATCCCCAGGCTTCTAACACACACACACACACACTCACTCGTGCTCACACATATACACATGCTGTCAGTGGGTCGAAGAAAGTGATGAATAATGAATAATGCAGCAGAGAGAGACAATATAATGCCCGTTTTCGACCCTTGCTGACTCTGCTCCTCCCTCTTCTTTGAGTCTCCAGTCTTTCTTCTGTCTGCCCGCAGCCATGGTGTCTCTAAAAAACCCTTCACACTTCATTTGAACACATCTCATTTTACATAGAGCAGGATGCACGATCTCTCCCAGGATAACTGTCTTCTTCTGTTCCGTAATTCGTACATATTAATCTGTTTTAGCTATCAGGCTTGCAAAATTTGGGCTGCAATAGTGGTTTGTATTGTGTTTGGAGTATGACAATGTTATGATTATTGATTACATTATGATATCACGAGCAAACATAAGTGTACAAAAATAGAATTTTAGCAATGATCATTTTCCTCATTTTCTTTGGGTTAGGTCAAATGGGAAAGGTCATATATTTCAGTATTAGAGGTTTGACTTTGAATCAGTGCACTAGTCTTAGTATTTACGCTACGGCTGCACTGAATCAGAACTGAATTACATGAACAATTACGGCATTTACTGACAATTTGCATCTCTTTTTATTACTATTATACTTTAATTTAGTTGAATACTAATAAATGTATATCAAGTACATTTCCATTCGCACTGTGGGTTTTAGTTCTGTCAATGCCAGTAAAAGAGGCGTGGTCTATGTGCCTGTCAGTCCCAGTGAAGGAGGCGTGGTCTCCGTGCCTGTCAGTCCCAGTGAAGGAGGCGTGGTCTCCGTGCCTGTCAGTCCCATTGAAGGACGTGTGGTCTCCGTGCCTGTCAGTCCCAGTGAAGGAGGCGGGGTCTCTGTGCCTGTCAGTCCCAGTGAAGGACGTGTGGTCTCTGTGCCTGTCAGTTCCAGTGAAGGAGGCGTGGTCTCCGTGCCTGTCAGTTCCAGTGAAGGACGTGTGGTCTCTGTGCCTGTCAGTCCCAGTGAAGGACGTGTGATCTCTGTGCCTGTCAGTCCCAGTGAAGGAGACGTGGTCTCTGTGCCTGTCAGTCCCAGTGAAGGACGTGTAGTCTCCGTGCCTGTCAGTCCAGGTAAAGAAAGCGTGGTCTCTGTGCCTGTCAGTCCCAGTGAAGGAGACGTGGTCTCTGTGCCTGTCAATCCCAGTGAAGGACGTGTGGTCTCTGTGCCTGTCAATCCCAGTGAAGGACGTGTGGTCTCCGTGCCTGTCAGTCCAGGTAAAGAAAGCGTGGTCTCTGTGCCTGTCAGTCCCAGTGAAGGAGGCGTGGCCTCCGTGCCTGTAAGTCCCAGTGTACATTGTAGCACATCAGACAATTCCACCTCATTGTATCACTTTAAAACAGCTCTAAATCTTATTGAACGGTTGCCTGCTTTAAATTGTATCTTTCATACATCGAATCGATGATCAACTATCAAGATGCACTTCGTGTCGCCTCGGAAAAAGATACACACTCCTATTTAGCATGTTGGATATTAGCTTTAGTAGTTCCAGATAGTTTGGAGCAGCAGGCAGTGGCTTGGAATCCCTCAGCACGTCCCCCCAGCACAAGTTTATGGAAATGTATCAAGAGTGTTGTTTCAGGAGTGCACCTTAAGTTAACATTAAGTAAACAGATTCTACTTCCTATGAAGTGTTTTTTGGTATCTCTCTCTCTCTCTCTCTCTCTCTCTCTTTCTCTCTCTCTCTCTCTTTCTCTCTTGAGTTCATGATATTTTATTGACATAACCATATTCAATTATATGCTTCTCCTTTTCGAGTTGGAGCCGGCATTCTTTTGTCCTCGTTTGACATTTGTCACTGTGGTTTGGGGTTTGTAGTCTCAGCATCCAACTCTACAAAGAGATGTCTTATCTGATGGCATCGCTGTAAGTAGCTGGGCCATTTGTTCTATAACAATTCAAAATTATGTAATTCCTTTTCATGGATCACGTTACATGGCTTGGGATTCAACCCCTTAAGCTCTCAAGACTCGTTGATGTGCCCATACCTACATTTCTCATTCTCATAACTACTTACCTTCCCTATTAGTTTTTATTGTAGTTACTGATTGATCCATAGTGGTTAATAAATAACATGCTTTAAGATAAATAACTAAATCATAAGCTGAGACTTTAAGGGGTTAAACTGCGTTGTTTTTGGCTTGAATGGTTTATCTGTTGATAACCTAAAGTATCAGGACCACTCTCTCTCTCCCTCTTTCTATCTATGTCTCTCTCTCTGTGATGGATGAATGGTCCTGTTCAAACTAATATACAACCTAAAAAGTTTGTGTCGCACACACACAAACACTATCTCTCTTTTCCTTTCCCTAGTCCCACACCCAATTTAATAAGCTTTGACGCCCACATTGATAAACAATATCATAAAACGCCCCATGCTGTTTTGTGGCATTAAAGTCAATGACTCGTGGGCACAATAAACCATGTCATACAGCACAACACAGTATGGTGAAATTGAAATGACTCAGAGCTCAGCATTCATTGCTATTCATGAAAAGTATATATTTGCACCCTTATGTCCTTGTGGGCCTGCACATGTACTAAAAACAGCACCTATAGTTCTCGGATTACTTGTTTTATCTGATTAGAGAACCATTTTTCTGTATCTCGTATAATGCAGTACGACTGGGATAATGGAGAAAGCTGACCTAAGGCCAGCTATTTGAATATATTTTATTCTGTATCATATTGCAGTTGCACTATGTGCACCAGAGTGGAAATAGCCTCATATAAGAAGGGATAAAGGGACGATAGTAGTTTCCACATTATTTTCTAGCAAAGTCTTGGAATTTGATCGTGCTAACAGGAGTTTCAAGACCACACGGAGGTCGTTTCTTATTTTGCATGAAGTTTTTTAATTTTTCCAGCTCTTCTGGATTAAGCTGTTTCTAGTTCACTGCTCAGACAGATGACAATTTGCTTACAATAAAACAAAACCAAATGCTGTTTTTATTAATTTGTCATTTATACTGATTTTATTTAATGTTGGCTGTAATGGTAGTTGCCTTTGACTTTTTTAAAACTCTCTCTCTCTCGACTCTTTTTCCTCATCAAGGTAAAATCCTGTTTCGACGAAGTCATGTACGAGACGTTGCCATGAAGAGACTCCGCTTCATAGATGACTATTGCAGGGTGAGTTTTGTCCCTGGATCTACTACTGTTTATCACTTTTTAATCAGTTTTCCCATTTGTAAACACTTTGCACTTCAAGTGTGTAGAAATATTGATATTCAGTATGCGGGCGTCTTGTTTGGAGTACTGCGTCCCATATTGCGAGGTTCCTCAGGGTTATGTAATAAGGCCTTTTCCATATTCGTTGTCTCTGGTGTTCTTGGGACTTCTCAGCACAATAGAAAAGACAAAAGCAACCATTACTTTAGCAAATGAAAACGTCTTTTTAACAAATGGCAAATTAACGTATCATGTTATCTACAAATGAGAAAATTAACATTGAGAGAAAAAGAAATAAATAGAAGAGTCTGTACTTCTAGATATTCCAGGTTTTAGTGTGTGCTACCTTGAATAACAGTGCTGATGTGTTTAAAAAAAAAAAATCTCATTATGAGATAAGTTGGTATCCAGTTCACAAAATATTATTAGTCTGGAACATGTCAACTGACAAAAAGGTTACTTACAGCTAACGAATATAAAAGATTACCAAATGAAGACTGAGTTCATACTTCTGTACCTCAGTCACTGTCTTATGCTCAGTTTGTACCTATTTTTCAGTAATATTTTTAGTCTATTCTTTATTTAAGTCTTATCTCACTTTCTCTCTCATTTTCTGTGTTTCCCTTTTCCGTCTTTAATTCTCGTCTCTTTTCCTCTCCCTGCTCCTCTTTCCTGATGGCCTAGAGCCAGTTTTACACACATAAACACACCATCCCTATCCACAGATGTTAACCAACACACATAGATAGAGAACAGCTGCTCGAGGGAGCTGGGAGATAGAGATGAGTGAGAGTATTAGGGAATGTTTGGGAAGCCGGACTTTACAACAACAAGCACCAAGACTCTCTCTGAGAACTTTACATACTCTCTATGGCATAAGAGAAAGTCATGTAATAGAAAAATGTCATACCGTCTTAACACTCCTTATTGTTGTATTGTTATATTTCAAGCTATATGTTCTTTCACTTCCCTTTTTCAAAATAAGATAACATAAGATGTTGTATGTCTGCCATAAAAGTATCTTGCCAACATTTGTTCCATGCAATAGCTGTTTAAAACACAGCAGGTGCCATTACTGCGTGTCCCATAACAGGGATAAAACAAGAACAGGACTGTTAGAACACTTCGAACACTTGAGTTTTGGAAAAGAGAGATGTCTTCCTACAGAGTAGTCCTATCGGTGTCCTCACTCTTAAGATTTCTGCTTTGTTGCTTGAGGAAGCAGCACATTAGTGCCCAATGCGAGAGAGTGATTTGCTTTGAAGTGGTGTAGAGGGCGATGTTTACCACCCATTTCCTGTAAATTTTAATTAGACAAACGACCTCCATGTAATTGCCCGATGTTCTTAAGGAATGCGTTTACTCGAGGGATTCTCCTCACAAGTACTGCATGTGTCTCTTACTTGTTTGTGCTCTCACATGCTCCCTCTCTCTCTCTCTCTCTCTCTCTCTCTCTCTCTGTCTCCGTCTTTTTCTCTGTTCATGGTCTGTGCTAACGAGTTGCCACATGAAGCAAGTCCTACCAGTTCACTGTCTGTGCAGATGAAACTTTGAATTTTAGTTTTGCTGCTTTTCCGAATCAAAAGCGTAGACGACGCAGAAACTAGATACAATGAAATGTGTTAAATCGAGATATGCATGAGCTGTCAATTTAGAAACGCTTCAAACGCTTTAGTTTTGGAATAAATAGACATCTTACTACAGTATAGTTTCATCTGGGGCCTCATTTCAGGGGTTTTCACACTTGCAGTTTATTTACGGACTCGGGTTCGTTTGCAGCAAGAGTTCGGTACGCTTTGTTAAGCATGAAAGCTGTTTTTGAACCCTGGTGCTGGCGAGGGAACTGATGTCCGGTTTGCCTGAAGAGCTTCCCAGGCTGGAAGTTAATAAACGTGATTGGTTGAACTTGTCACGTTACTTCCTGTTTTAGGTTTTACACCTTCTCGATATGTGGAGTGAAAAATAGGCATTCAAACGCAAGTGACTACAACTTAAAAGCGCTAAATTATTTTGTATATAAGTGAGCAGAACTGAAAGGCTTCACCTTGTCAAGCGAAAGTAAAGAAACACTAATTCAATAAATAATACATCAATTAAATAAATATTGGGATGTACCTATTGTCTTCCATTTTGCAAAGATTTTGCACACAGCAGAAGTGGTGTATAGAATTGCGCAATTGATCCACGGTTTGGAAGAAATTCACCTTGTGTGGGGTCCAAAAGTCTAGGAGCACATTGAAAATTCATCATGTTTCACTGTTGTTTTGATCCACTGTGGTATCAATCTCTCTTCTGTTCGTTTCCTTACATAAACCCTTCTG
>JAOUQW010000025.1:5311043-5345590 GCA_028565825.1 Olivaichthys viedmensis | reverse complement strand
ATGATGGAGAGGACTTTGTAAGAGCTGCATCTATCCTCTTCAAGGGTGTGTGTGTGTGTGTGTGTGTGTGTGTGTGTGTGTGTGTGTGTGTGTGTGTGTGTGTGAAATTGGAGTTTACTGTAACAATACAGAGCACAGAGATGGGTTGCCGATGAAGTGCTCAAAGCATTTTAATTCACACAGCAAACCGCTCAGAACAAACCAGGCTCAATAATCAGGAAGAGTATAATCAGAGAGCTAATGTTATTCCAAATGATCGTTGGATGGGGTGTGTTGATTGCATTCGTTAGAAATACATGCACAGAATTCTGGGAGGCGCTGTAGCAGGTTTGGTTGTGAGGGGGGACACAGTTACTGCTTTCTGCTTCATCAAATCCAGTTGCTTTGGCCATAAATTAGAGCGTGTGAACTGTGTTAGCACATGTGTGATCATTGAACTAACCGTCTTTAACAACATAAATGCTTGCATGCTTATAGGAAATAGTGATAGGATTGAGAACGTGCTGCTCTTTGCTACACTGCTTAACTCTAACTCTTTTAACTGACTTCCCTTCTCTTCTGCTCTTCTCTGCCAAGTCTGGATGTATGGCCTACAGGACAGTCCCACCAAGTCTGAGGCCTCAGGTAGCTATTTCTGCTACGTGTGTGTGTGTCTGTGTACTAAATGTCCACTGTACCAGCATGCCCTTTCACTTTTTCCATTTTCTTCCTTTCAATTTTTAATTTCTCACTTTCTGCTCCTAACATGCTCATTACGTATTGTTATGGTATTATTATGTTGATTGTAGTTCTTAAAGTGATACTTCATATTATGGAATTTCTGTCATTTTTATTACACATCTCATTTCTGTCCAGCACCGTTTGAGGATCATTAATCCATATCTCCTTCAGCGATGTAGTACAGTAGTTCCGTGTTAGCCGTCTGGAAGTCCTCAGGTCTGAATGGTATCAACATGTCTATGAAATGTCACCAATAATCTGTTCTGTGATTAGCCTCCAAAAAAGTTTTATCTAAAAATGGCTGCTTTACATCTGACCTTATTTCCAAACCTCACCAGAAAGGAATCATTATCAGTTTTAAGAACGATGGCGTGCAAGTAAACATTTCAGCCAATATTGCGCTCATACTTCTGAGAAAAGAAAGAAAAACAGCCAGGCTGACGCTCCATAAGGCCGGAGCCATCTGGAGAACATCTTCTCCTGGTTCCTCACACACAACCGGTCTAATTGGGATTGCGTTAAACAGGAGAAAACTCTCAGCCATGTGATGTTGCCTTGTTTTAGCAAATATAAAGATGTAAGAGAGGATGAAGGGACAATGAACAGATAAGATGCTAACGGAAAGAGTTTGCTTTTCCGTTTTTGACCTTGCACTACTATCACCCAACTGTGCCCAGATTTCCCCTTGGGGATCAATAAAGTACATCTATCTATCTATCTATCTATCTATCTAACACAAGTGTGTGGCCGTAGAAACAGTAGCCGAAAGTCTCGAACGGTTGGAAGTGCTTCTGAGCTCTTGCCAGAACTCGCTCGTGCTGTGTACACTGGCTTCCTCTGAATTTCAGGTCTCCAAGAAAGGAAGCGAAATGTTTGGACCAAGGGCAAAGAAATGTAATGTACTGTCCAAACACAGAAGGTCAACGTGTTTTTCTGTTTGCTCAGACAAGTTTGAATTATTTAGAGGAGCCTCGTTTGTGCAGTGTAGTTTAGTTAATATTGCACAAGTGTGTGACGCTGGTTTAATTAAGCCGTTATGTTTCTGACAGTTGATTAAGATGAGGTACAGCACGCCTCTCTTGTCTCTCCCCTGGGTGACAGACATCTTGTGTCAAAGGATTTCCCAGTAATCCTTAATAAAGCGCTCGTGAAGATTGAAAACCACAGTGTTCCAACAGGATTATTTTGGGTGTCTGATGAAAATGCATCAGGATCTTTTTTTTAAATCAGCAACAGTAAATCCTCATCACCATACGTACTGTATGGAAGAGGTTTAAGAAGGCTAATCACACAGTGAAAATCATATGCTCACAGGTAATTATTATCCAGATTCAGAACTGAAAAATTCAGTCCTCAACAAAGTCATGTAAGCGCAATAGATAATGCCAAGGTAAAGTAAGAGTTATTGGTTTTATAGGTCATTTTTATCATTATTTTTTAGCCATTAGTTTTGCTTAAATTCTAGGCTATTAGCATGTATGTACACAGTATGGTATCTCAGTGTAGTATCTAGCACATATCCTACATGCTTTCCATCCCGCCTGTCATTCTCTTTAGCCGCTGCTTATTTATGGCTGATCTGGGATCAGTTTCCATTGGAACATGCAAGTTTGCATTCCATATGCTATTCCCTCGCCTAGACAAACACATGCAGAGATATAGACAGAGAAAGACAGAGAGAGACAGAAAAGGAGGGAGGAAGGTAAAAAAAACTGTTGCCCAGGGCATTAACACATATCTGGAAACGGCCATAAACTATATGAATGTTGTGGGAAATTATGTGTTTAAACCTTGTGACTGTACATTTTAGCTTCGACATGCTTTTCAGCGGGCATTTCATTTTTTAGAATTTGTTTGCGGTTGAATTTCCGACTTCAGTAGAACTGTTGCTGCAATTTTCTAATTTACCATTTGACAAAATCGGTAAACAGGATCAGTCTCAAGGATTTGAATTGCATTTTACACAATTACGCCAACTGTGGTAGCAACGATAGCAAGTCAAATAATTCTTCACAAAGTTGAGTGAGAGAGAAAGAAACAAAGAAAATAAGAAGCGAAGGAAGAGTGGATAGAGTGAGAAGGAGAAAAGTGCAGCCTAGCTTGAGTTGAAATGCTTTCTTCTCGTGTTTCACATAAACAGAGGTCCCTCTCTCTCTCTGTTTCTCTTTTGCTCTTTCCTTCTCCCTGAGTCCACTCATATGTTTCTATTTAAGGCTTGGAGAGTAGACTGCTCCGATTGGCGTTTTTCACCCCCCCCCAACCCCCACCTCCCTCCAACTGCTGCCTAACCCCTTCAATGGGAGGAGAGAGAGAGCGGCCTTGCTCTCTCTCGTCTGTTTATTTTCCACCAAAAAAACTCCTGCAGCCCTCCACACCGGACTCACATCCCCGACCGCTAGCAGCTCTCCCTGTCTTTCCCCATTTCTTATTTCTCTCCCTTCTTCCATACCTCCTTCTTCCTCTTCCCTCGCTCGAATTTGTGCTATGGAGCCCCGACGCCAACGCAAGCCTCCTCAACAGTCTCCTCCTTGAGGGAGCTTCCCCTTTTTTCTTTTCTTTTCAAAGTTTTCCTCTTCCGATGCTCCGGCCTCTGCTCGGGGAGAAGCTTGATCTATATGGCCAGTCGCTGCAGAGCATGCGCCGAGAGCAGCAGGGGCTTCCGATGTGCTAGGCTGCAGGGGGGCGCAGGCGCAGGCGCGGATGGCAGCGTACAGGGGCCGCAGGGGCATGAGGGGCAGTGGGGCAGCGGGCAGGTGGCTCACAGCATGTTTCTTCCCCTCGGCGCCAGGCCTGGACAGCAGTGAACCCATGGTGTTGGAGCAGTACGTGGCTGTGGCTAACTACGAGCGGCAGGAGAACTCGGAGATCAGCCTGCGCGCCGGCGAGACGGTGGACGTAATCGAGAAGAGCGAGAGCGGTGAGTTGCTACAGCATGCACTTTCACAGAACTATATACGCAAACTTGTTAATTAGTTCATCACATGCTGCGTATTATTGTTGGAATTTTTGGATGTTAATGCTTGCATCCAAAAGCAGGCAAAGATGTGCACCAGCTTGAAGACCATGCATGCATTAGTTACGGTATCCACCAGTTAAATGGGTTTTACTGATTTTATTTGCAAAAGTTCTCACTTGAATGGATGTAGACTTAACTACTTATTCTAGTATCAAGTCTTTCTTTTCCTTCGTCAGTCTTTGTCCTCAAGAATCCCTCTCTCCCCTCTCGCTCCTCCTCCTCTGCTCTGGTTTCCCCCTCCTGAATCTGCAGTCTTGTGCTTGGCTCCACCTGAAGGTCTTGTTTTGGCCGGTTGGTTTGTTGGTTGGTCAGTCGACTGACTCCATTTCTCCCCCCTGGAGCTCCGGGCTGGAGGCCAGACTGTTGTCTTTCCCATTAGGAATGTTTCATAGCCAGGCACGATGAATACCAGCCCTCCCTCCCTCGCTCTGGACTCCAGAGGTGGGCTAAGGTTGCACTTTTCCAGCAGTGCAGAAGTTGAAATGGACAAGAAAGGCAGACAGAGAGCGAGAGAAAGATTCTGCCTAATCAGCTTTCTTTGAGTTGGATAAGCTCCAGATGCCAAAGAAACTCAGGCAGTCACGTCTACTCTGTTCTTTTTCCCACTTCTTCATGTGACTACCATGGGGGTTTTTTTTGTCCAAGTTTACAGAATGTGTGCCTGCAACCAGCGTAATTCTGCATGTATTTTTCATCCGATGTTCTGATCCTTGGCCCCTTGTTGAGCTTGCCAAACACTTTAGCCAAACACTGCATTCTGATATTTTATCAGTTCTTTGCACAATCTCAACGCTAACAGTGCTAGTTAGCCCTTCAAACATTCCCAAGAGCTAGCCTCCTACTGTAGGGTGTGTTTTTACCATTATCCCCTGTTTGAATGGATTTTTCTGTAGAAGAACCAAGCCATGGGAAAACCTAGCTTCTTCAATGACATTTAAAGTGATGTTATACAAGTCTGATCTAATCCTGATATTTATAAAGGTCTTTCTGAAGAGCTTTATTTGCAAAGTTGAATTTTGAAGTTCAAGTTTCACAAAGCTGAAGTTTTCTTTTGAGGTTTGTTTGATGCATTTTGGAGAGATTTAGGCCGGGGTTATACTTGCCGCGTGACTATGTGTACGCCGCAGCTACGCGAGCGGCATTGTTCACATACCCGCTTGTGTACTTTTCATCCATCTGGAGGACTAAAAACTCTGTCCACAAGGGGACAGGTCAGAGCCGACTCATACCTCGCCAGCAACGCAACATCTTCTTCGACCACTTCCTCTTATTTTGCACAACGAGGTAAACAGTGAAGATGGCGGGAGTTGAGGAGGCTATGATAATGATAATGTGTATCTTGGGAAAACTGCAGAAACAGTGGCAGCGACACCAATGTAGATGGTGTATCAGGCCATTAAACCAATCTTCTCATGACAATGGAGAGTATATTTCTCTTGTCCTACCAAGTGGCGCGTTGCTTCACTATACTGCCCCCACCGTTTACCCTGGTATTGCACCACACGCATATTTTATGTTAATTTTTTTGGACGTGTACAATCGACGTGCTGAATGAACGCAGGATACGTGCTTCAGCCATCTTGCGTACATGCGTAGTACAGCAAGTATAACCCCTTCCTTACTTTATAGCTGCACCAGTTTCCAGAGGCTTTTTGGTAAATATTTCTTCAAATCGATATATAAACATAAATTTGATTATGTACAGTATGTGCCAAAAAAGATCTGCTTTTTAAATAGGTTTAAATAGGTTTTTAAATTTGGTTGTGATAAGACCGGCCTTCCTACCACAGATCAGCACTGTAAAGAAATCTGTCTTTGGCTAGTTACAAATTTTTTGATGTTAAGATCAAGATTTGTCAAGCAAACAAAGAAATCTATAAATGAAGAAGAATATATTGTTCTTTTGGGTCCATTTTTTAAAAACTTTATTGTGTTCTTGGGAGCAATGCTGTTCTCTACTGGATCTGAGCTATAGTCAAAACTTGAGCATTGATGACATCATCTTCAAGCTGTGCCAAGCCAAACAATTATGTGAGCTTGTTTAAAATCCCAGACCTCCATAACTTCTTTATACGTTTATTGTCACCTCTTGGCTTTCCCTCTTACGTTTCCCTCTGGCACGTTGATCTCGGAAATGTGGTGTTGTCATTGAACTTTTCAATAGCTAATTTACTACCTACCCTCTTGTTGTGGCTTCCCCTTTCTTTGCTTTTCCAAGCAAAGGACACATTTCTGCAGTGACCATGTCTGCACTTCTAGGATAGTCCCCTCACAAAGTTATAGCAACAAATGGACAATGCTGGACCGCTGTTTTATGATTTAACACCCTCATGCAGATCTCAGATGGGGTCATCATGGGATTTTATGGATAAATCATGAAGAACCAGTGTTCTGGCTTTTTTCACCCAGTTCTCAGGATGTTGCTGTCCCTCAGTTCTTGCCCCTTGGCCCCATCTGCTCCAGTTAGTCTCCAGCTGTTTCAATGGAGCTGGACCTCAGTAAACTGTCAACATGTTGGAGAGCGGACATGTCTGGAAGAGCTTATGCATGTCCATCTGGTGTTATAACCTAGTAAAACCCTGAAGCAGACCTTTCAGTGAGAGAGAGAAAGAGTAAGAGAAATGGCAAGATTGGCACCTGGCTTCAGCTCTCTGTCTTCCAGCGACTGTGCTTCTAATGTCTTTAGGGTTCCTCAAAAGAAAATACGAGATTTTCTTTGCAACAACTATCACAACATATCCTTTAATATCTCGACCATACTGTCTTAAGCTCATGTCAGATTCAATGAGCTAATTTTACATCAACAGGATGAAGGTATTTGCCAGTAGGATCCATAATTCACTGGATTACAGTTGTATCAGGCTGATAGGCATCTGAAATTGCCATTGTAGGAAATGTTTGGCTGAGGCTAGGCGGTTCTGGCTCTCCTCTGTGTCATTAAGAGGAAAGGATGGAAAATCCCCCTCTTCTTGGCTTTCATAAAAGCGTCTAATGACTCCTGCAGCAGCCACAGGGTTACAGTGCCACGCACCCCAAACCAACACCAGGATAAAGCATCTTGCTTAAGATTTCAGATCTGCAGTTAGCCAAGATCTAAGTGTACTAGAATATGCCCATAAGACTCTGTTGTGCTGTTCAGAATGTTTCAGTGTGGAACTGATCTGCTGTTCAATACTTTTAAACTATTCTTAGAACTATTAAACTGTTACTCATAAACTACTGAAACCTGCTTGTCATTTTGAATTTACTTGACTTATCTTAAGGTCCAGAGTGAGAGTGTTGACGGTTTACGTAGATATTATTTTGTGCTATTATTTTACGCCAAACCACTCGCTCCATTTACATAGTAAAACAATGTACTACAATATTAGAAAAAAAGGTTAAATATAGAACCCTTAAGATTTCTTTGATTGTCCCTCTGGAGGAACTCTTAGAGGTTTTATGTAGGACCCTACAGCAGAGTGTTTCATAAGAGAGGGTTCCAAACAAAGCCCCTTTAGGAAGCTAAGAACAATTAACTATACAAAGAACTCTTAAAGAACCATTTTTTTTTTAAACAGTGTAGGATTTCTGGGAATAACTCAATAAGTCCATGGAAGCAAGCTTGTATTAGTTTATGTAACAGGAAACTGCATGTTTTAGGTATTCTAAATTTTGCTACTTTGACTGCTGTTGAACCTAATAATACACTAATACACTATTAGAAAAAAAAGGTTAAATCTAGAATACTAAATGATTCTTTGGTTTTCCCCACTGGGAAAACCCCTTAAGGTTAAACAGAGGGTTTCTGCTTTCAGAGAGGATTCCAAGTAGAACCCCTTTAGGAAGCTAAGAACGATCCAAAGAACCCTTGAAGAGTGTACAAATGCAAACCTCTGCTACTAACATCCTGAGGTCCACGCCCTTCCCCTCCCTTCTCTCTCCTGGGTCCATTCATCTCAGATGCTCACCCCCACTAACCCACATGTCCTCCAGAGTGATCTTTTCCTAATCCTGGATAGATTACATTTGCCTTGGCCCTCTTCCCACTGGAGATCCGGTTGACTGCACACCGAAAGAACCAGACTAAATCGTGGCCAGAGGAGGTGGAGCCATAATTTCCACGCCAAACTGCAGTGAACGGAAAGTCACATCCCGGCGATGTATTGCTGATTTATTGACCAACTATAGCACTTGACTGGCGTACTAAAGCGTTTTCGTATGATGGAAATTCATTCACACTAGACAGACCTTGAATTTCCACAAGTGGTAATTTCATTGAGGATATAATTCAAGTCTCTGTCAATTGGTGGGCTTCCTTGCATGCGGTTTCAACAGATTTACTTTGTTTAAGTACAACATGCTTCCAATCTCTGCATTGCTGCATGAAAATCTTGGTCTTCTCCATGCTGGACTACTGGGTTTTGGTTTAGGAGAGCACCATAGTGTTTAAAGTTTAGTCAACATGGCCCCGGTCCTTGCTACTCTCTCTTTGATATCAACTTGCACTTGAACCATAACCACAGCTGTAACCCAACCTCCAGCTTTGGCTCTATAAAGCTTCTGAAGAAGCTGCGTTTTTTTTTTTTTACATTGATCCAAAATTGGCTTCCCTTCCCAGCTCCTGATTTGAACCGTTACAAGCGGAATATTGAAACTGGGACCAGATCAGTGTGAAAGAAGGACTAATACTAACACCCTTTGAAGTTTTGATCAGAGGCCCAACGTGACTCCTCAGCTTCCTTCAAATTATACAGACTTCAAATTATACAGGAACTGAGCATAAAATGTGACATTCTGACATTTGGGGGAAAAAAGCTGCACAAAGATTGAATAACTCTCCAGAAACTCTGCTGGTTTGGTTTGATGAAAAATGTTTTGATGTGTCTCTCCAGTGATCATAATCTTATATTATTAGGTCTTTAAGTATTTCTAAGGTACGTGATAGAATGGATCATATAATGTTTCACTCAAAACAACGGCAGAATCAGCTGTCGACTCCTTTTGGCTTTTGGTGGTGATGGATCGCTCAAAACCTTTTGATTGTACATTGTACATTGATGTAGGACAAGATCTGGAAGATGTTAAGGCTGTACATTCCAAAATATTGAAAACCGAGATCTGGGCTTGGTTATAATCGTGGAGTGACTAAAAGAAATTCTTAGAGAATGTTCATGATGAATAGGCTATCTGCTGTGGTTTGTAGCCAGATCAGAGCAACCTGTTACAATCAGTCAGTCCACTTTGTTTTAAGAGCTTATTTTAGGAGCCGTGTTCACAAAGTGCTTTCAATGTAGGAGTGCTGATTGGGGCTCTGATGCTGTAATTGTCTTGCGTCTGATAATCATAAAATAGCATTCCTGTATGAGAAATAGCATTTCTGCTTTGAAATTCTATTTGAAGTCTGGTTAACTGTACTAAAATGTTTTGTGTAGATAACAAATAGACTGGAAAAGTAAGCTCGTCTTTTCTGAAACGCGTTAAAGTGATTTATAACATGTTTATGTGGAAGATAGTACGCTGTTACCTACGATGCCCGTGCAAAAAGGAATAATAATATTCCGCATTTTCCTTGTACATGCTTTACTCTTAGTAAAAAAGGTTAAATCTAGCACCCTAGACAGTTCTTTGGTTTCTCCCTCTGGGGAAACCCTTAAAGGTTCTATGTAGAATCCTACAAAAGGGAGTTTCTCTTTAGAAAGCTAGAACCATTAACCATTCAAAGAACCCTCAAAGAACGCTTCTTTCCTACCATTCTACCAGCGTACCACTGGGTCAAAACATCATGGAGATTGGAAACAACTCCCATAACAATGCTGATGATGCACAGCACTAGATGATGTCAGTGCTAAGTCAGCGTCTAATTGGATCTCCAGCATTGTACATCTGATGGATAATAGCTTCAAAAGTATATATAAGACTGAAACCTGAGGTTAGGGATCGTTGTGCTGTCCTGGACTTGATAACGTCACTAAGACTTCGTTTTTACTTCAGGTACTGTATATCGCTCATGCTTATTTGTTCTCTAGCATTTACTTTCCAGACTTTAATTATATGCACATTTTACTGGACCACCTAAACACAACAGAGCCTCTAACCGGTGCAAAATGCAGTTAGCAGTTATGTATTATGTATTATGTTGTCTATTAATTTGATTTATTTACTAATTTTATTGGCATATTCCAAATCATTAATGTTACATCTTAAAGCGTCCGTTATTGTAGTCATATATTTAAGCACCACTCACGCAGTTAAGCATTTATTTATTTATTTATTTATTTTGCTCATAATTGCACACCGTACTGAATGTAAATTGGTTAAACTATTGACTGTCAAACCAAAGTTTTGTGGAATTGGGGTGGATTTGCCTCTTGCCCACAGTATGTCAGCTAAATAATGTTTCGTTTGCTCTTTCTGAGGCACGGCTGATGCATAGTAAATATATGTTTACAGTCACACATAATAGGAGGCAAACTTAATGAAAACAGTATGTTAGGCATTCATTTCTTCCACACTTCACTGTTTTCAGTTCAGTCCTGCACTTTTAAAAAAAAGCCATTACAGTCTTTCAACCTTTCTCTCTCTTTTTTCTCTCAGACATGCATACTTCCCTTCCCTCATGTGTGCATGCTAATTATGCATAACATGTCTGTTCTGTGATGTGTCTATGATACATATATTTGGAGAAAAGAGTCTAATCTAATGTACCTCACAACCCCTTTAAGAATCTGTTGATTTTTTATTTTTTTTTGTAGTCAGAAAACAACAATAACAGGAAAGATCGTAACAGATGTCTGAGGTGAAAATCTGGTTATGAATGTGTTCAGACGAGCTGTTTCTGCTATGCTTCAGATGGCTGCATCTTTTCAATAGCCTGAAATAAGAAAGTGAAAGGAAAGGTTTTTTTTTTTTTCTTCTTCTTCATTTCTCTCCACTGTCTTGGATGAGGGGAATGTGTGGTGTGGGGAAGATTGCTGCTTTGAAGTACAGGCCAAACATCTGCTTACTCTCTCCGCCACACTCTCCATTATCCACTCTCTCTCCTCTTTCTCTCTCTCTGTGTGTCTCTCTCTCTTTCTCTATCCCACTATTTCTCCTGCTGTACCAGTCTCCTGATGGGCATGGTTAATACAATTAGCATTGTGTTTTGCCTGGCCTTATTTGTTCTCGTAGAAGGGGGTGAGACAGATATGGCTAGTTTTTTAACTATTACCTGCCAATAGTGCTCTGACCTCTCGTCTAATCTAATCTGAACTTACTGGTCTAAGATCTACATTAAACCTAAATCTGCATAGCTTGATTACCTCACAGTCACTGTTATTTGCTGGTCACCTGAGAGAGAACCGGGACTGTAAAAGGCAGGCTTGGTTTGTAAAATAACGTTCGCAGCACCTGCAGAGTATTAAAAAATCTGACTCAGAAACAGGAAATGAACACATATAGTTAAGGGCTTTTTCTAAATGCATACTCTCTCGTGTGCGTGTGTGTGTGCGTGCATGTGTGTGTCTTTTCCGATGGCCTTCAGTGTGCTTCCAATTAGGCGACCGTCCCAGTGTAACATGCTGACACGTAGCTTTTGAACAGCTGTCGCCTGAGTCTGCAGTGACGTTCGTTTTCCACTCTTTTGAAGTCACGAAGGGAAACATTGTATTTGCTGGCAACCTTGAATAAAACGGCCACCTTCAGAGGGTGTGTACTTACCACCTACAGAAGACTGACAGCTTAGTATGTCAGATGAATATGGTTTGGTTTGCTCTTTTTGTGAAACAGCTGATGCAGGATGACTTTTCGTCGAATTTCAGTGCAAGTGTGTGCATTTGACAAACATTGTGCCTGCTTGGCGCTTAATACAATTTGCAAAAGCAGACCCCATTCAGTGACTTCCAGATTTGACCCTCAGAATATGAGTGTATTGTGTGTCTGAAAGAAAAAAAAAAACAGTTTGTTTTTTTATCCATCTGCAGACTAAACGATGGCTAAACAAATTTTTCATGGTTCAATGGGTTTATGCCTACATTTACCAGAAGTGGCAAAAGACTGACTGACCAGTTGCATTACTCAGGCGTCTCAGAGGAAATGTCTACATTCAGGGGTCTAGCGTATATGTAGTGCATCGGCAGTCCTCTGTTTTATACATTTCAAATAATCACACAAAGCCGTGACCTATTTTCACAATGCGTGTTGTGATATACAGCCCATATGGTTGCCACGTGCAGCCTGGCAAAGGCATATGTTATAGAGCCACACCATCACGTCAAGATTTATTAACCTGTTTTCCACAAGTTAAGGCCCATTTTCACAAAATGGTGTTTGGAACTTTTCATAATTTCCCAAGAAAAACAGACATGACAGCTGAGCCGGTGTATTTTTGAATTCGTTTCTCAAGAGGATCTTGACTTCACTTCGACTGACTTTTTAAAGGCTACCACAAGCCTCTTTTGTCTTAACTTTGACAGATATACATTAAAAATGACAAATGTGGGAACAAGCTGATGCTAAATTGGTTGCCATTGCTTACTTGAACGCTTTATGTTGACTTTGAATAGCCTTTGTGGGTTACAACACATGTAGAAATAGCCTGAAAATCTGACTATTTTCTCCAAGAGCAGAGTACTCTTTTGCGTCATTTCGGGTCAGGACCGAATTCCTCGCGTGTATTGATTCAGCGTGTTTTCAAACGGCAAGGCTGAAATCGGTTAGCGTAATTTGACGCAACCCCTCCGCTACCGCTACCTCAAGTTTTTTGTGTTAGCACGTGGGAAATTAGTTTCGGCGGAGACGACCGTGAGCCAGAGTTATTCTGACAAGCCTCAGAGCCAGACATCTGCTTCATCCCTAAGGTCTGCTGTTTAGCTTCTGCCACTCAGAGTTTGACGCTAATAACATGAAAGAGATGATGTTGACTCATCGGCGATGAAGCTTTTCAGTCATCCAGGCCATTATGAATGTTTAGTGCTAGTACAGTTGAGTGAAAAAGTTTGCATACCCTTTGGACAAAATGAAAAAGACAAAGAAATGTAATTTACGCCAACGAGACATTCAGTGTGTCGAGGTTTCGCAGAGGCTCCCTTATTAATTATAAGTAACAAATGTCAAATAGTGTATATTAGAATATTAATAATGAAAAAATTATATCAGATATAAGTTTAAATCTCCCTTTCTGAATTCGATATAAATATTCTCTAATAAATTCCATGCCCACCCTTTGCCTTTATAACTGCCTCCAGCCTCTTTTGTATAATCTGAACAGCTTTTGGATCCTCTCAGTTAAAATATCCCCCCTATTTTTTCTTGACTCTGTCAGATGTCATGCACTGCCTTTTTCATACGAGGCCGAGAGAGTCACGACAAAATGTATTTATTCTCTTCAGTATTTTACTGGAGAACACATTTCAGTTTTAACATCTTGGAGTTCTTTTTTGCAGACAAAATGTAAAATAATGGTAGATTTTTCCTTTTTTATCCTCGAAAACATGGGAGATGCTAAATTTTGCATTCAACTGTCATCGAGGAGACTGAACTCGACTGTAAATATTAAAATATTGTTCACAGCTCATCAGTTCCACTTTTGCTCCTTAGCTAACCCTAAGTGAATAGTGTTTTTGTGGTAGAAACACATCGAACAGCGGCTTTGCATTTTGATTTCAATTGACCCTCTGTGCTAGTCGTAAAAGGTTCCCAGTGGAGCAGACAGGTAGACAGTATCTCATTCACAGTAAGGGGAATGTCTTTACACACATAGAGACACACACACACGCTTTGCCCTCAAAAAGGGTGGCATAGGCATCAATTGGGCGCGTGTATGCGGTGGCTCGAATTAAGTTGATTTCTATATGAACACTGTGCTGGTCTGTTGGCTCAATGTAGCCTCTCGCTCTCTCTCTTACTCTCGTACTAGATCTTAATTAAACAGACTTGGTGGTCCCTGAGAGCACAGGATGCTTTTTAACACATGCACGGTAAACACAGGTATTATAAATCTCTGGGAGGTTCATCCAGGTAGCTGGATTTACGACCGCATACTTGCAGGCCGGCCCCATGCTGTTGATGTTTTATAATTTCACTTTAGCTCACTGCAGATTGCTGTATAACTCAAAAACCTAGCCTACATTATCCAGAGCAGCATTTGGATCTCGAGATATTCTCCATAATACGTACAACACACATGAAACACTGGAATGAAATGAAATAATATGACTGAAGTCATAATTACAACCCTACCATAAAAATAAACTTTCCAATAGTGCTGTTGGCTGTAGCCTAAGTTTCCATGTCGCTGGACTTTCCTGCAGTTTCAAACTGTCAGCATGCATATGTGGGCATGTTGATCAAGTTCATTAGAATTTTGCAAGGCGTCTCTGATTTCAGTATTGGACTTGACATCAGGCGCGTGGGCTGCATTGCTGCACTTAATGGCCTGACAGATGACATAGCGGAAATTTAGGCACTGATTGATGACTCCAGTTCACTATGAACCAATCATAGGCAACAAATCTGCCTGTTGCATGTTAACAGAAGGGTACTCGGGCCTTCATAACACATTCATAAGCATGCGAAAATTTACGTAAGGCTTATATCAAAACTTGAGGTGACTTAGAAGTTTTTATATAGCATGACTTTGTCTTTACATGAACGAGAAGAGAGTAGAACCTTCAAATATTATCATGTTCATATCTTTTATTTTTTATTTTTATTAGTTTGTCTTTAATGACAGCACATTCATGAAGGTTTAAGACATCTACGAAGTAATCCACCAGTCATCTTACCTTTTGGGAAGTGTATTTACTGTATCTACTTTATATAGCAGCATGGAATTGGATGTTCCTAAACTGAAGTGGTGGTTCATTTTCATTAAAAACTATTACGATGCACCATTTCAGTACAATTGATTTTTTTTTTTTCGATGATTTTCATGTTATGAATAGTTATGAAGCACTATGTATACCTTCCACAACTCTACTTATTTAAGAAGCCCATATGTCAGCCAAATCGATGATTTCCATGTTATGAAGCATGTTATGAAGCCTTTTACAATGTTTCTTATTTAAGTAATTCAATGGATACTTAATAGTTTTATAAGCAGTACTACAGTACTACCTTGCAAGCTAAGAATGACAAAGTTTGATAACAGTCTTAAACAGTCGACCCATAATGATGATTGAGGGTTCTTCTCTTTTCTGTCTTCTCTCTTTCATGTAAAGACAAAGTCATACTACTTAAAAACAGGTTTTGACATAAGCATTTCTTCATAACAGATTTAAGCAATGCGTATTGAATGTGTTATCAAGGCCCAATGTAGGTACCCAAATAAAAAGTTTTACAACTTTACAAAGTTCACCTTTTCTCTTTGACAGCTGGTGTTGTGTCAGCTTTCCAGATATATCCTCCTGACACCAAATTTGCAACATTTTATTCAGTAAATTGATTAAGGAACAGCTGCACCGTTTGAGCTAGCTCCGTGTCTTGTGTTGGTTGATGATTTTGCCTTACAGCCTCATCTCCCCTCCCAGCCTATCCTTCATCCCATTCATCTTAGATTTATTGTTAAAATGTGCTTCTAGTCAAAAACAGGCCGAAATCATAAATTGCACACACACAGATGGGCGCACACGCGCTATCGGTATCAATAAATGTAAATCACGTCATCTCTATTTCGCACATGAACGTGGAAAGAAATGTGGAAAACCAAAAATTGTAAATTTGCGCTTGCACAAACAAACTCTAAACATGCAACTCGGCGAGCCAGTTTTTACACAGGAAATGCCTTCATTTTTCCAGTGTCTCCAGTTTATAAACACAGCTCCCAAAACTTAACTGAAAGAGACGGTGAGATTGAGAGCACGTCTGTGTATAGTGTGAATTCATACCCTCAGATGTTCCATACACTCTGCTGACTTTGTTTTGGAATGACCTCGTCTTTCAAAAGAGCAATTCTTAAAAAGTGTACGCACACTATAGCCACCTCAAAGCCATTTCTCAGCACCACAAATAAAACCCAACAGAGTTGTGCAAGTTAATAGGGACAAATGTCCATAAAGTCTATGGTTTTTATGACAAAATGTCATACATGTCCACTGTTGGCAAACCAGTCTGTGATGTGCTTGTGATTTAATCACGTGGTCTAGATTGTGTTACACAACTAATTCTTCGAGAAAAACTCATTTGTTTTTCAACCTAATCTCAATTCACCATCTGCAGCATATGTGCGATTACCACAGACCAGAATTTCGACATGTTTCCCAAATAATAGGAAACACGTTGACTCGAAACTCACATATAATGAAAGTCTAAGGGCACTTGTTGAATATAAAAATTAAATAAAAACCCTGACTATTTAACATGAATTCTAAACTACAATCGTTAGAATCGAACAATAAAGGTCTTAACCCTTGTGTAGTCTTAACAATCTGTATACTCTCCTTGTCCTAAGGGTCAAAAATGACCTTAAGACAATCTTTACACCCTGGTGGTGTACAGCTTTCATGGAAATATAAACAATAAGGCGATGTTTCACTTTTTCTAATGTTTGGGTCACTCTAGGAAGAGTCACCAAATTTCAAGTTGAAAAAATATCGTTTAGGGGGTTTTCTCTGCTGTTAAATATAGTGGCGGGTCATTTTTTACCCTTAAGATAACACAAGGGTTAAAATGAGACAGACAGGAGAGAAAGTGTTACCAAAGAACTTTTCAACACTGGAGCAATACAGTAAAAAGGACAAACTGAGGTATGTCCGTGTTTACTTTAGGCTACACTGACACATAATCACTTTTTTTTTTTCCTCTGGAAAATAAAGTAGAGCTTAATTTACAAATACCTTTGGCTGAAGAATTCATGAGAGCGTTTTACAAAATACGTGTTTCGCATAAACATATTTCAAGTGCCCCCACATCTGCCCTTAGACTTTCATAATAAGTGAGTTTCAACAGGTTTTCCATTCTTTTCTCAGTACAGGGGGACGTGTCGAAAGTCTTGTCCATAGTAATCACACATACACTTCAGATGCAGTAGATAGAGGCCAGGCTGGAAAAACGCTGGAGTATTCCTTTAATATACAGTATAACTATATGATGAAAATAAATCTGCAGATATGACCTCACACCCTGGAGCTTTGTATAAAAGTTTTATGTTGAGGTGTAATATAATCTTCTGTAATTTGTACCTGAGGATTGACAGTACGAGTTCTTCTGTTTCATGCAGTAACTGTGGAAAATCTGAATTTTTTTCAACCCGGAGCTCTTTAATTATAATTTGTGGACAGTTCAGTTTTTATTGTCCCTGGCAACAGGGAAAGGGTTTATGTATATGTTTTCTTTCTGTCTGTGTGTGTGTATGTGTGTGTGTAGGCTGGTGGTTCGTCAGTACTGCAGAAGAACAGGGCTGGGTTCCTGCCACATATTTGGATGCTCAGACTGGCACTAGAGATGATCTAGACCTTGGCACATCTAGATCGGGAGAGGGTAAGACACACACACACACACACACACACACACACACACGGTACCCACATAGACCTTTGTATACGCAAAACACATTCTCTCACACTTTCAATCTTTCACTCAGATTCTCACAAATGCATACACAGAATAAGGGTTGGGTAATATATGTAAACACTCGCACACATGTCCTGTCAAGAATCTTTCAAGAGCCTACGGTTATGTGTTGTACCCTACACTTCGTCCATCTTTCACTGTAGAGAGGTTGCTGTTCTTCGCTCTCTCCATGTTGCTTGCCCAACTCGGACGAAAGCCAGCCCACTTTCACACTCATCGACTCCAACCTTCCTCGATTGCCAGATGCATAATAGAGGCTGTATGAGCCCACCCTTGGCATTCAACAGGCCCTGGGGGAGTGTCACTAACACACACACACGCACGCACGCACACACACACACACTCATCCCTTATCCACACACGCCCTTGTCAGTGATAGAAATGGATTCTTGGCCAACCCACAAATTCCACTCCTTGAACTCGAGTGGAGAAAACCTTTGGTGGAAACCACTTGGGCCATCCTCGAGCCAAATGTCCAGTCGCTCCCTCTCGGGATGTGGGATTTCATCATGGTGCCTAATTTCAGTGCGTTGTGGCAAGGCGATGGAAAGTGAAACGAATCTGATTTGTGTTGTACTGATTGAGTGCCACAAGCAAATCTTTATTTAAAAAATAGAGGCAGAATGGAGGTACAGACATGTACACCGCAAACATTTTTTGTGTGAATGGGTCATGCAGCACACACACGCACACACACACAGCTGTCTTACTCAGCAGCCAGTCACAGAAACAGACAGACTGAGATTACTGCAACACACTGAGAGTTATCCGGCCCTGAGGAGTCTTTCAACACGGGCGCACACTTCACACACAGTGTCTCACATTCACACACTTTCCAGTTTGACGTTTGCACTCACAAAATAGTTGCAGCTAAAAGGAATTGGAGCAGATACACACTGGTGGGCCTCAGTTGACCACAGAATTGTGCTATTGTGGTGGTTCCTGTTGAGAATCTGTTCTACCCATTAAACATTTTCCCTGCTGCTGTCCAACTTGACTTAGGAGAGAGAGAGAGAGAGAGAGAGGGCAAGCATGAGTGTATTAAAATTCATAACTAATAACGTAACTGACATTCTTACTTGAGAATGAATCGAGGAACTTTTGGAAGAGACAAAGTAATTTAGACTATGAATTAGTCATATCATTTTGACAGAAGCACATTTCCGTAGTGTTCAAGGTCTATATTCTTAACTAGAGCGCTGCAAACTGCTGTATTTGTTGGACGAAATTTCAATCACAAACTGTCAGTCGAATATCATGGGAAGAGGATTGAGCCTATGAGCTCAGAACTACAGCTCCCATAATTCACTTCTCTTAGCCCGAGGTACTTTTCTTTGACAGTCGATTAAAAAGTCATCTCTGAAAGAATGTGATCATCACGGTATATCCCAACTAGAGGAAACTGGCTTCAGTGTCTGCAATGCGTTTTGAATGTGCTTTTGAATTGAACTCTGCCTCCTAAAGGCAGGCGTTCAACACTGTATGGTATCACAGTACAGTGAGTTTCTATAGATGTCATAACACATGTAACCCCCTTAACCTCCCATCTCCCCTTTCATTAGAGCTTTAGGCACCAGTCGCTAACCAAACAGAAACCCACATTGTTAACAGACTCTCCCATTACTGTTCTTTTCCTTCCCGTAATATTGTCTTCATGTTACTAATGCCAGTTTTCTTCTTCGGTTTTTCATATTCAGTTTGTCGTTTGTCTTCCTTTTCTGTTTCTCTCCTCTACTTCCCCCTTTCCTCATCCATCCGTGTCAGTTACTAAGCGGCGCAAGGCCCATCTGAAGCGACTGGACCGGAGGTGGACACTAGGGGGCATAGTCAACCGCCAACAGAGTCGAGGTGAACGCACACACACACATGCATGCATGGACACATGGGATATACACATGCAGGTGGGCTCACGTGTGTGACCGGGCGCTTGCTGTGTGAGTATGTGTGCTTGCATGGGGGTGTACACACCACAGTTCATAATCCACCCCTCCCACCATATTTAGTACAATACAATATGACTTGCATGAATTAGTTTACATTTCCATTTTGAAATTTGAAATAAACTCCTTTTAAACGAAACTCCCAAGTACTGCCTTAGTAGCCGCATCATTCGAAGGTAACTGTCATTAGGCAGCATTTTAAGAGAAAAGGAACCTTGGCAGGCATCACATTCAGGATGCCCTTCTATGTTATCATAACTTGATGGAGAACGTTATTAGAACTTCCATAAAGGAGATTGGGCTGTAACGTTACAAAAATAACGTTACTGTAATGTTCTAAAGACATCTGCTGTAATAATGCTTTGCTTCACAATATTTTTAGAATGTTGATTACCCAACGTTCCAAGATAGACAAATACTGAAACTTTAGTGATAACGTTCCTCCAACTAAAAATGTTGCAGCAATGCCGTAGAAACATTTAGAAACATTACATAAAAATGTTCTCAGAAGACCCAGAAAACCTGGCAGACTGAACGTTCTTATGTTGTGTTCGAATGAAACTCACGAGAACACGATACGCTCACCGTTTAAGTTGTTAAAGTTGGGAGAACACTTTTTCTAGGCAACTGGGAAATATGGACACACCGAGCATAAACTAGCTTATGAATGAGGCTAACAATTTAGCTAGCTAGCATTTAGAAATGAAGTCTTTTATACAGAAAGTGTAAAGGCAGAATGTGTCTGAAAACAAGACAAAATCGTAAGGAATATCAACATTTCCCTCAGATGTGTTGGTACATTACTAAGAAAAGTAATGACTAAAATTGCACAAAAGTGCATATGACTAAAATTGCACTGTAATCACACTTAGCATTGACCGCTAACCCAACCTCCATGGGCTTTTTGACAATTTTGACTTCTGAAGTCGTGACTACCAGAAGAGTGGGCTGTTCATCTTCTTGTATGAATCTTCTTGTTCCTGAGAATGGATTCCAAACTAGCAGCAGCTGGATAGCAAGTTAAAGGCTAGCAAGTTGGCTGCATGAGCTAGCTACATAAGCTGTGAGGTCACGTTACATTAGCTAGTTAATTTTAAACACAGAACGACTTCTGGCAATCTACGAACGCAAATACGGAAACACATATGACTGTTAGCGACCTACAAGACAAACAACTTGATTACATGCAACTCCGCCCTCAAATGTGGCCAAAATAAGGGACTCCAAAGGGCAGCTGACTTCCTAATGGGACTTTTATCTTGGAAGCACGCAAAGGCTGCCTAGAAATGCTGTCTATCTAGGGAGCTGCCTTCTGATTGGAACGCAGAGCTTGAGTTTAATATAATTTAACTCTGAAAATTGTAGCACAAACACAAACATTTTCCTCCACCTTTCTTACACAAGCGCCCACACACACACACACACACACACACACACACACAGAAGCACAAGTACATATTCCCCTGGTCGGTAAACACTCCTAATCTAAACCACCCCACCCTAGCCAACAATAACTCCGGCCCAGAGTCTCGGAGCATACTGGGTGGCCTGTTCTTATAGTAAACCTTTCTTAACCCTTCCCCACTTTACTTTACACACAGTGGTTACCAGTCATAAAACAGAGTAGACCAATAGGGCCTTCATTCTTCTTTTAAAATGAAAAGTATCAGTGTATAAATCATTTAAGTCATTTAAATTCATTTGGTTTGGAGGAATGAGTGAATAAGACTATTAATGTCTCAGGCGTGAAATGGCAGACTGATTAAGATATGTGGTATTTTTAGTCTTTCAGCTAGTTGTTGATTCAGAAGCCTAATTAAAATGTAAGCTTGGTGCACTATTGACGCTTTCAGAACACTGTCAGAATATAATGAAGCAGAGTTTCTCCTTATTAGATAATAATAGTGATTATAATTTGCCGAAAAGTGTGAAGGCTCTATCTAACTGTCAGTTATGTGTTGTTGTATATCAGTTATGTGTTTGGTTTAGTAGTACTTGTTAATTGAATTGAGTAGATGCCCTGTCTAGTTGGCACCAATTCTTTGCAAACCAGCTTTTGTCCGAGGCGTTCGGAGTTGAGAGCTTTTGGAGTCTGCCAGTTTTAAAATATGCCACATGGCAATGTTTGGCAAGTGCCTAATTCCAAAACGTTTTTTTGTTCTTCAAATGGAAAAAGCTCATATTTAATATGAACTTAATCTTAGTCCATGTCCTGATGTGGTTATTGCAGTTGAATTGGACGTTGGGTGGAAAGTGAATGTGATTTGTAGAGGAGTATAAACTTTAAAAAGAGCCTTTGAAGAATGAACAGACAGACAGCCTTGTGCTGCAGGCTCAGTTTCAGACCTGTTTCTGTCAGGACCTACGCTGAGACCTTGTTTAAACAACTCGGAACAGTCTCCACAGAGATGTGCTGTCTCATGCTGACTCATGTAATCTTGGATTAGCCACACTGGACTAGCCAAACCGACCGCTTGTATAAGTTTATACGTTTTTCTTTTGGCTGCTTTGGAATCAGAATCAGAAGCTCCTTATTGGGCAAATGTAGAGGGTACACAGATAAATGACTTGGCAAACCAGCGCAAGAACAATCAATGTACAGAAAGTAAACCAACATCCAACATGCTTTCTATACAGACATGCATCCTATTATATACATATAACATATGGTTGTACAAAACAGTGCAGTCTAACAAGCACCAAAACTTGTGTTAACATGGTAACAACTAATACAACTTTGCTGTGCTTCGGGGAAAAAGTGCTATTTGCGTGTGTATGTGTTTGTCTTTATGTGTGTTGGCCTGAAGCCCCCTGAGCTAACTAATGTGTGCAGTGAATACATTTTGTGTGGGCAGTTGTAAATGTTAGTGTAAGGTCTCTCTCTCGCTCTCTTTCTCTGTCACTCTTGGAAAGTCACAGTGGAAAGTGTGAAACTAAAAAGGACTGTGTGCGCATGCAAGCATACATCGCTGTCTTGCTGTTCTTAATCATAATCTCTTGTCCAATGAACTCAAGTGAGTCACGCACAAAATTACTGCTGGTACTGTAAGTGAGTGTAGGATCTGAAAATGGACACCGCAAATAAAGTAACCGCTGATTGTCCAGCAAATGACAGCACAACACTGTCAGTGCTAATTTGAAAGTTCTAATCAATTAGATTTCTATTGTCACCCCATCCATATACATGCAAACTCATAGGACAAAATACTGCATATCCAGGACCATGGTGAAACTTGGAAGACAAGCTCTGTACCCAATGAGTGTACACCAGCAGTTTAACAGTGGCAGTTTTTGTTCATGGAGGGCAGAGAGAGAAGAAAGGCCTGTTTTTTTTGTTTTTTTTTCTGCTGGCACACCACACCACGACTGCATACAGAGCTAATGTGTCCTGGATTGACTTGGCTTTTTCCACCAACTACAAAGGTCCCTCCATCGCAATACCACTGATGGTTGGAAAAATCAATTTTTCAAGCATTTGTACTCTCCAATCAGATCCCTTAACACATTTTCTTATAGCTGTGGTTTTGTGAGAAAAGGGTAAAGGTCCAAAAGCCAGGTTTGGAGTGTTGTGTGCTAAATCCTGCCTCCATTGTTAGGGGCACCATGGTTAAGTGTAGAAAACCTTTAAAGTTCCAAAGTACCTAAATTACTGATCGCTTTCTAATTCTCTTGAGGGCACACATTATGCATGTACAAAATATGAATAATTTGTGACCTTCAATGTATACATGTACAACGTCTGGAGGTTGTAAGAGCTTCCGTAAGCTTTACCTTCATCAAGCACAATGCTGATGTTGCTTGTCCCACCCATGTGGCTTTTATCAAAATAATGCATTTTCCCTGAGAGTACACTCTAGGACACTGGAGGGTTCTGCTGCAGTTCTGGAAATTAAGTAGGTTCCACTGGAACTGGTCTGATTAACAGGTAATACATGTAGGCATTGGGGAATACAGAATCTGTTTCATTCTAACCACAGTATTGCGATCAGTGTTGATGTGCTGATGGCTGTGGTGAAATATGGTAGAATATAGAAACCTGGGCTGAGAGGAACCAGGATGAACAATGTCTAAATATATAGTATATTTATAATATAGTACTCTACGATTGAATATTGACCAATATAATGCTTACTTGATATAAAATCGAGGATTTTTAAATGGAAAGTATGTTCATATATTACAGTTATCATCTCACGCGTATAAGATGATCCCAAGTTGTTTGTAGAGTTTTTAATTTTATTTTCCAGCCTCCATGCAGACTGTGACATTGTGCAGAGCAAAGGAAAGAACTGAAGCAATGATTTGCTTGACTGACATTTTTTTCTCTCTCTGTCTTTCTTTCTCTCAGAGGAGAAGTACATCACTGTGCAACCCTACACCAGTCAGGGTAAAGACGAGATCGCGTTTGAGAAAGGAGTAACCGTGGAGGTCATTCAGAAGAACCTGGAGGGATGGTGGTATATCAGGTAAGCATGCTCCTGAGTAATATTGAGCATTTTTTCACTAAGAAAGTGGTAATACATGACCTTTGTGACAAGCCAACAAACAGTGTTGGTAAGAAGATTAGTAATTGGCCTTTTTTTTTTTTTTTTTTTTACAGTTTAGCTGGAGGCATTTATCAGTTGCTTTTTCATACTTTTTCAGAACATGAGCTCCAGCACCAGCTCTATAGCTCTCTTGTTAAAAGAAGAATTGTGTTTTATGAGAGAAAATCTTTTCTGAGCTTCCTGTCAAGCTTTCTATCAGCTGAAAAAGGAGAGTGCGAGTCACATGGCATTCTACTTTTAGTGCCCCAATCATCTCTTTTTCCCTTAACAGCTGACCAGGGGCTGCCCCTGTTTACAAGCAAAAGCTCACTAAATAAAAATAAATGATGCTATACTTCCTTATAAAAAGTAGAAAGGAACCCGGGTACCCCTTGGCTGCATGGGTGTTGCTGGAAGTTACCTTTAATGTTGATCTACGATGAGTTTTGCCATTTCTATAATAGGTTTTAGCGCTTAAGATTTGAGAAGAAGAATTGACTTTACTTCACTGTCAAAATAATTCTCTGAAGTGGTATGTTGGTCTTATGCGACAGTTGGTCTTGTGAGGAAATAACTGTGATTGGTCAGCATGGATTGTGGCATACAGATAACATTTATCCTTTAGGTACATGGGGAAGGAGGGCTGGGCCCCAGCTTCATACCTGAAGAAGCTGAAGGACGACCTGTCCCCGAGGAAGAAAACCCTGACTGGCCCCGTGGAGATCATAGGCAACATCATGGAGATCAGCAACCTGCTCAACAAGAAAGCCGTCAGTGAGAAGGACGTGCAGACAGACGGAGAGGCTACCACACCGGAACGTCACATCTCCAAGAGCGAAATCAGTCTCCCCATCCCATGTGCCCCTGAAGCAGACCAGGCTTCCATGACAGCCAGCACTGCTGCAAAGGCAGGCTTGGAGTCTGCGTGTAGTGTCATCCTACAGGACACTAAGCCAAAGGTAGAGCCGGGCTCGCCTGCTATAGCAAGAGTGGCCCCGCATCGAGTGGAGATTGGTAAGAAAATAAGAGGCATTAAGTGTAAAGAGTATTTGCAGAGAACGTGCCATGCTTTTCAACAACCTGATGCCTTTGTCAGTTTTTAGTTTGACATATGGACAGTAATTTGCACATGCCCTCACTGCAGATAATCCCTTTGAATTGTCAGAGAGAATACATTTGTGCTCCTGTTTTTTTTTTTATAAATAGGCTTTGAAGCCATAGGTAAGCAAGGCTTTCTGAGTGTGGAACTGACTACTAAAATTGTCTGTAAAATAATAATGTATTTGTCTGACTGTTGTTTGATTTTTACGAAAGCCCCACTGATTATTGTTGTCATTGCATCTACCTTTGTACTTAAAAACGCCTGTTTTGTTTATTTCATACAAACGTCAGTCTAAAATTTGACTCGCAAAACAGCGTGTGCTCATTTACTAATTACATCTTTGTTATGTCTATTACATCTTTGTTACGTCTTTCAGCTGGTCAAGATTTTTTTCTCTCCATTTTGCAGGATCTCCAAACCTCAGACAGAAACCTCCCCCACGACGAGATACAAATCTGGTTAGTTACAAAAAAATTAGACACCCATATGTGGGGTTGTCATTAATTCATGGTATACCGATTTAAACTGAACAGCAGTGTATTGCTATAACTGTGTTTCATGGCGTCTTCAGGGGTTCCAGCTGCCAAAGCCTCCAGAGCCCCCTACTGTGGAAACTGAGTACTACACCATTGCAGAGTTTCAGTCCTGCATCTCAGATGGCATCAGCTTCCGTGGAGGACAAAAAGCTGATGTAAGACTTCTTAACACAGAAAGGAGGATAATACATTTTATAGGTCCCCAGTGTGGCACAAAAAAGTAAAAGCTCTGTCTGGATGTGGAGAAGGGAACCGTTTTAGAAAGATTTATCGAAGTGCACAGATTATTTTTTAAATCTGACTAAACAATCCAACTAATAATTAGGGAAGTAATTAATATTATTCAAGATGACAGATTGCTGTACTTAACTAAAAATAATTTGTGATGTGATCTGCAGGTAATAGAGAAGAACTCTGGCGGCTGGTGGTACGTCCAGATTGGGGACATGGAGGGTTGGGCACCTTGTTCCTACATTGACAAGCGCAAGAAGCCTAACCTGAGCAGGAGAACTAGCACGCTCACCCGGCCCAAAGTTCCACCCCCGGCACCACCTGTCAAAAAACAGGACTCTGAGGACATATCTTGCCCAAGTGCTTCCACCTCCAAAGCTCCAGAATCCCCCAGCAGGCCTGTTTATGAGGAGCCGGAATATGACATTCCCGCCATCGGATGTGATCTGGAAGTGGACACAACCATTATAAAAAAGGAGCCTCGTCCTGTGCTTATAAAAAGCAGTAGAGCTGCTGCTGAAAGAATTGCTCAGGCTACAGGCAAAGCCTCACCTCTTTTTACTGTGAAGACATCCCCCTTAAGGAATGAAAACTCAGTGGAAGAAGTCACCAGGGAGGAGGCCATTTATGAGAATGATGGATTTAGATATTCCTCTGACGACTTTGTCTCTACCAGAGAATCTAGCACTGTGGGTTCAGAATCCCCAAGAAGCCGTACTTTGGGCCGCAGGCCCCTGGGGTGCTCCTCTTCTCCTGGGGGAGGAAAGTGTTTTAGGGACCCTCCAGATCTGCGCACTCAGTCACTGACCCGCGGCGAGAAGACCAGTCCGAGGTTATCTTCGGATGAATCAGGCCGAAATCCCAAAAGAGAACCAGTCATGCGCAAGGATGTAGAGCTCCGGATTGGTCAGAGCCCCTCAACCCGTCCCAAGCCAATGGTCCGACCCAAGCCCCTACTGACCAAGTCTGAACCACAGAGCCCAGAGAGGATGGACATCAGTAGCTTGCGGCGCCAGTTGCGTCCTACAGGAGGAATTCGGCATGGAATAGTCCGTGCACGTGGTGGAGAAGACTCAGAGACAGCGTCAGTGGTGTCATCAGAGGATTCGGTGTCCTCTCGAAGCACTTCAGACCTCTCTAGCACCTATTCTAAGGGCAGCAGAGGGGACTCTGATTATGAAGGTTCCTTGTACCGTACCACGGATGCATATGAGCGGGCACAAGAATCCGAGCTCAGCTTCCCTGCTGGTGTGGAAGTGGAGATACTGGAGAGGCAGGAGAGTGGCTGGTGGTATGTCCGCTGGGGCATAGAGGAGGGCTGGGCACCTACGTTCTACCTAGAGCCTATTAGGCAACCTTCGGATGCAGGTGTCTTAGAGTCTCATGATGGATCTCTGGCAGAGCTGAGCAACACCAGTAAGTCTAATAGCCTAGAGAAGAATGAGCAACGTGTCCAGGCCCTCAACAACCTAAATCAGCAAAATTTACGTCGGGTAACTAATCCCAGCCCACCTATCCCCTCTAAGCCACCTGGCGGCTTTGGTAAACCATCCTCCCAGCTCAACGGTTCAGGTGTACGAATGCGAAATGGCGTTCGTCAGGCAGCTGTGCGGCCACAGTCAGTTTTTGTGTCCCCACCACAGCCGGTGAAGGACACCAATTTATACACAGGGTCCTTAAGGCGCAATGAATCACTAGGTGCCAGCGATCACATGAGGTCTAGTGGTGGTGTGCGCCGAAACTCCTCCTTCACTGCTGTGCGGCCACAGCCAATAACCGATGTAAGGTTGAGGTCTGGAACCACCACAGTTGCACCAGTGGGAAGCTCTAGCCCCTTGATTGCCCATAGGAATGGAATTCCGGTCTCTACAGTAAAGCCCAAACCCATAGAGAAGACACAACTCATTCACAACAACCTACGCGAAGTCTATGTCTCTATTGCGGATTATCGCGGAGACGAGGAGACTATGGGCTTCCCTGAAGGCACCAGTCTGGAGGTTCTAGAAAAGAACCCTAATGGATGGTGGTACTGCCAGGTTCTAGATGGCCTGCAAGGAAGGAAAGGCTGGGTGCCTTCCAACTACCTGGAAAGAAGGAAATAGCACCTGCCCACCTCCCCAAAGAATGTTGCTTAAATTTGAATGTACATTTGCTATCAAACTCTATGAGGAGGACCTTTTTGTATCAATATGAAATATGAGACACTTTAGTGCTGGTTTACTTAAAAGTACATAAGACTCTAAAGATGATCAATTATGCGTATGTGGAGTACGCAAGTAAGAATATGCCATTGAGCAAAACTGGGGGTTGGACGATCCCAGTGTCTTAAGCATCATTGGAGGATGATGCCTCCAGTTTGAAAGAAGAAGAACATAGAAAGGGTTTTACATGAATGATAGAATGATCCAGGCAAATGTTGAGAGAAATTTTATGCCAAATGGGTGCCTTTGTCCATCATTGACTGAATGTTAAATGGAATAATTTAAACACCAGTGAATTAGTATCAGTACCAAACTTCAACTTGGTGCCATAGGCCTATGAGCACAGAACTCAACCAAAACTATTTTTGCTACAAAATTACAGAAAAAGAGAAAAGGAGTAAGAATATTTCAGTTTAGGACTAACAGAAAATGAGTGAAACCTTTAAGCACTCAAAAACAAGAATGTAAGACATCGGATACGCAAATAACAAATGGTGTTTACCATTGAGTGCATTTAAAACTTACATTTGACTCTCATTTTTGTAAACTTGTTTTCAGTTTTAAAAAAAATTGTTTTATCGTATCATGTGCATTTTCATGTTTTCCTTAGAGATGTATTTCTGCTTTCTTGTGACATCCCTGCAACTCTATCGGCCTGGAAAAGGAAGTCCCTCACCGAGATACTCTTTGTCATGTGATCTCTCATTTGTTCTGATGTATCTCTGATGAGGGTCTCATAATTGGCTTTACGTTTTTTGGCGCTCCACTTTCCTTTACCCCTTATAAAGCCCAGTCATCATGAATAAAGGTCACTGATTCATTAAATAATAAGAAGTGGTGCAATTATGTGTAACTCAGATTAACAGGGAATTGGATACTATATGACAGTTGGATTTCAATGCTTTTTACCCACCTCATATCTGGGTATCAAGCCCAGACAAAGTTTAGTTTACAAAGGTGCACAGAACAGGATATATTGCTGCTCTAGGTCTACTATATTTACTGTTGTTGCAGTGGTATTTTTATTTTTTTTATTTAGTACTGGAATATATGGCTTAATATTCGCCAATCAAACCCAGGGAATTAGTTACATAGCAATGAGCCCAAAATGTGATCAAACGAAAACAAATTGCCAATACATTTGCTAGTTTGTTTTGTTTTAGTTTAGTATTTATTTTGTGGTTACAAAGAACGTCAGTGTATTCAGCAAGCCCAAACGAGGTTTCAGAACTGAGCAAAATAGATATTTAATTACTATATCTGGAAGCACTTGATTTTATTTTCTTTACCCAAAGAAAAGCACATTGATATGCAAGGTTAATTTCAACATATAACGATATTGCTGGGCAGTATTGGATTCAAAGTTGAAGTTACACAGTAGGCAGTTTGTCTGAACTTTAGATGTAGTTTTCCTTGATTCGAGAAAAAGTAATGAACATAGAATTTTAGCCATAAATAAGTACAGCAATCTGTCATCTTGAATAAGCATTCTTTCCCAAATTATTAGTTGGTTTGTTTAGTCAGATTTTGAAAATAATTACTCCAATCCCCCTCTTTGAAGGACCCTAATTAAAAAAATACACATGGTTGTGATCCATGCCAAAAGGCTGATGTTCAAGACTGCTGAAATATTTTTCTAACGAACAGTGCCGTGTGAACTCTTAGTCGGGTTAAGCACTAATGTTTTTCTGTTTCGTTTTTTTCTGCTGGACAGTATTATAGTATTAAACAAAGTTAAGTACCTGCTAGATTGCAGTTATATTCTATTAAGCAGTAGTGGGGTTTTTTTGTTTGTTTTTTTGTTTCTTTTCTAGTTGTTGTGTGATCACACTTGGACAATAATGATGAATGGAGTGGTTCATTTGTTGTGAGATGGTGCATTTAAGTTTTTTTCATAAAGCAAAAGTGCATCGATTTAAAGATGCAGTGTACTTCATTATTTATTGAACAAAAATTGTTCTTTTTTTTGTATTTATAATTATTTAATTAAACAAAAAAAAAATATTCATTACCTCTACTCATTTTATTCTCAGTGCTTGCCACTGCATTGGAGACTCTCGGTAAGAAAATCCTCAGTGGTGCCCTCTAGTGGCACAGATTGGCTATTGCTATATTCCGATTTCATTTTTGTACTGCCATTGATCTGAGGCCAACTGACTTTCTTCACTGCTTTTGAACACAAATGCAGCTAAACATTTATTCATATAGAATCTATTTTTATCGGGCCATTTTTTTCCCTACACTTAAAAAAAAAAAAAAAAAGTTTATTTTGGTTTTTTATTTCTTCCCAAAGCTGGTTGCTGCACCTTTAGCAACTATGGACACTTCCTCTCTCATTATTGGACTTTCTATAATGCCAGATTTTGTATTTTTCTTTTGGTATTTGTTCATCCCGACACCCTCACTTTTTTTTTTTTTTTTTACAATTGGAAAAAAAAACATGTCTCGGACCAATTCCAGGATAACAAATTTACCAATATATTTTTGCCTAAACAAATTAAAATGCTCTTAATATATTTAGTTTTTATATTTATTCAGTCATTCAAAATGCCACTGACACTACAGCAATATTAGTAATACATTATATGCCATATGGGCTTGTCTTGGCAAAAGACTGCTAAATTGGAAAGTAAATGATCGTAAAGTATGTGAGCCCCCTGACGAAGGCATTATAGAAATGTGTCGACTCACTCCAACACTTTGAATGGATATTGCTTCTGTCAAGTAAATTCCATTCGCATTTTACGCTTTTTGTTTTGTTTGCATCTACAATTTACAAGGGAAATATTACTTCACGCTCGGCCTTTTTTTTTTTTTTTTGTATTATGTAATTGTGTATCATCTAGCCTTTATGTTCTGTCTTCCTTTTTTACATATTTTTGTTAGCAGAAATATTTGCGGTTTATTATTTCCTTTGTCCCTCTGTGTGTTTTTTGTGACAAAAATGTTATGAGGAAATGTGCAATAGACTAATCGGCATCTCACCAAAAACAAGGAACTGCAACGTCGAAAACCGTCAGAAGTTTTTGATACTGGATCAGGACCCTTACTTTTTATTGTCAGCTATTTTCATGTCAAGTCAAATGTGGACATGGACATCAACTATGCCATCTTAAAGGTTTCTTTATCCCATGTGTTCAGATTGCATATTCGGAATGTCACAACACCCATGATAGATGGACATCGACTTCATAGCAGGACTCTATGACCCGAACCTTTGTGTTGCCACCAGTGTATTGTTACATTGCCATGAGACCACATCTAATGATGAGGCCATCTTCTTTTTTTTTCTTTCTTTTTTTCCTCTCCCAGTGGGGTAAAACCAGGGGGGCGTTGGAGTCTTCCTCCTTCACACTGCCAGTGTTCTTACATTTCCCTCCATCCCACTGGTTTGTACCCCTATTTCGATTTTTAAAAAGCAGCCGTAGCTTCTGTCTGTCAGAGCTGAAGGCTTGTTATTTACCCTGCGACCATTTGGACTAAACAGGGATTCTCTCGACCTCTTCGTTAACCAAGAGAACAGAAAGCATTGGTTAACACATTGTTCTGCACTGCACTAAGACACTGCGCGTGAACACATTTCTCAGTCCTGTAGCATTGCATGAATGTAACGAGGCCACTTAAGTGCAAGAACGTGTTAGAGGGACTGGATCAAAGTTACAGAGAACCCCGCTCTTTCACTTTCTTTATCTTTTGTTTGAAGCGACGACGATTTCAAAGAGGCCTTTCTACGTATGGGATGTTCTTGTTCTTGCAAGGCAAGCCACTCGTGGCGGCTCGAACCTTCGCTATTTGAAAAGTCGGCCGAGTGAAACAGAACTCATGCAACACTCGCACGTCTTGTAGTCCCATCTCGGTTTCCCTTGCTCAAATGCTGGCTACGTTGATTTTTTTTTCCCCTCTATTCTTAGTGTTCTTACAATTTTACCAAAAAAAAAAAAAAAAGGTTCCATCTAGCATCCTTAAATCCTTAAGTAGCACTCTACAAGAGGGTTTCCCTTTCAGAAACGATCCCGAGTAGAACCCCTTTAGAAAGTTCCAACTGGTAACCATCTAAAGAACCTCAGAGGAACCCTTTTTACTAAGAGTGCAGGCAGCTTCGTGTTCTGGGATGTTCCTCTGGCGTGTTCCTTGTCCTCACCTGAGACAGAAAGCTCTAGTTACTGTTACACAAGGCTGAGGGTTGGGGTTTTTTTTTCCTTCAATTTATGTGCCTTAGGCAGGAACTTGCTCCCAAGTACTGTTTGGAGATCCTCCTTGTCTCTGATCACAGACTGTATTTGTACCAACGCTGAATGTAAACCGGTGCTTGGGAGCACATTTTCAGCCTTCGTTTCAAGAGGCACGGGATAAATGGTGAGCGACAGGGTTTGGAAGAGTTGTGGAGATGTTGGTGGAGATGTTGGTGGAGATGGTTCGCACGTTGGTGGGATTAAGCGAAGGTGGCATGAGAAAGTAGATAGATGGATCGTGTGTCCTTATAGAAGGCCGTTAGGATTCAGTCAGGCAATGCGAGGCCGTGTCGGACAGCTGGGATGAACCTGTTGGACTGCACTCGCTCGAGTCGTGGCCGTGAAGACATGAAATCTGACCGGTGTCGGCTGGAAGCGCAGGAAACAGACGGCCGGGCCTCGGAGATCATTAGCGGCCGGCCCGAGCTCTCTGCAGCTCTGCGCATCATTTCTAGCTGAGCCGGGAAGCAGGACCACAGGTGACGGCCCGGACCTGCACTTGTGAGCACACGCTGCTTATTGCTTTTGGTATTCCGCTCAGTGTGGCTGGAGGCGACCTTCATTAGAAAGCAGACGCTTGGAGCGCTGCTGTGAAATCACATCACCAAAGCAGCCGGTTAATTACAGCTCGTTGGGGGTCGCATCCTGCATCCCAATGACAGCCGGCTGAGGAAAGCCAAGAACTGCGCTTGGATTGATGATGTGTTATTAGCGAGGAGGGGAAATGTCTCACCATCCTACGTGAGATGTATTCAAAGCTGGATGTATTCAGCGGCTCGAGCCGACTCGAAGGACGTTTGGCGAGGAGCTGATGGAGAAAGATGGAGAAAGATGGCTGTATGTGTGGTCTGGTGAGACGCACGGAGTGCTTCTGAGGACTTTCTGTAGGTGTAGGTGTTGTAGAAATGTGTTTGGGGTTTATTCAGCAGGCTTGATGCAACAGAGCTGGATCCAGAGTGGCAGGGCTTGATGTGTTGATGAGGAACAGGGAACACGCTGGGCCTGTCTGACGTCCCGCCGCTCTAATGATCATTTCTCGTGTATTCATTAACAGGCAAGGAAATAACGGCATGCTGAGGGGAAAGACGAGTGCTGCATCGAGCCTCACTCTGCCGACAGTAAACATGCCATGGAGAGCTGGCTTTATTAGCGCAGGGGGGCTGTGGGGGGCTTTTAATCACCCGCGCTCACGCCTGGCTCCCTGCCAGCTAGGCTTTTAAAGGGGAAATAGCTGCATTAGGCCGCCTTCTTCTACAATATCTGTAATATTGGATTTTTAATACTTTTTTTTTATTTTGATTTTATTATTTTTTAAACCAGGTGGTCTGCGGCTTTACTGTTTGTTCGCATCGTTTCGTTGTTTTATCGTTTTCTGTGTATTCTGTTCGTTTCCATTGTATCCTGCATTGCCCGAAAAGAAAAGAAAAGAAAAAAAACCACACAATAAAATGTATCATCCTTCTTCCTTCATCTCGCCGTCACCCATTTGTCTGTGTGTGAGGGATTCTCAGTCTGGTGGTTTACTTTTTAGGAACGTTGGCATGGGTGTAACTGGGGCATGTGTCTTTATTTATAGGATAGGACAGAGTGGAAATGTAGATGCATGCTCTTCATCTTTCGACGAATACTGCAAGAAGTGTGATCGTGCAGAGCTGATGGAGATGAATGTAGGGGACGGATCAGTTCTGGGTAAACCTGGAGACTAGATCCTCTGAATCATTTATTGGCTCATTCACTTTAGCACAGCAGTTGTGAAGATTGAGAAGGTTTTAGAAAAGACTTTTACTACAGGAATATGTGGCTGCGTATAATATCATAGTTAGGTTTTTCCTTTTCTTTTTTTAATGTGTTTTTATCTAGTTCTAACCAGCACTTCATCTGGGTTCATATTGCCAGCGAGATACATTGCAAATATATTTTCCAGCACTAGGGGGCAGCCTTACCCAAGCCAACGCAACCTGGACAATCATGCAGCAGAGGCTTGATGGATGTGGGGTTAGAGTCGGTTGGTGTGCAGGTTTGCATGGAGGTGTGTACCCTTAAACACAGAGACGGAGGTCAGTGCAGCTCGTGTCCAAGGCAGAGCCCCGTAATGAAAACATTAAAGACATATCTGAACGGGAGATTGACAGGCCGGGGGTCTCAGCCTTGATCAGTGCCGCACTGTGCTCGTATATCAACTGCTCCAGCTGCACTCCGCTCTTTTGTGGCCCTCTCAGGTCTGCAGCGTTTTTACGGTGACGGCATTGGATCAGTTCAGAAAGCTTCTAGGGTTCTCTCGGGTTTAAGTCTTTTGCTAACAAACACGGATCCTGGATGAGATGCTGTAAAGAAGAAGAAGGATAAAGAATGCTTCTTTATGGTCACATATGCATATACAAGTACAGTACAATGAAATTAGATTTTTCATATCCCAGCATGTTGGTAAGCTGGGGCCAGAGGTCAGGGTCAGCCATGATACAGCGCCCCTGGAGCAGGGAGGGTTAAGGGCCTTGCTCAAGGGCCCAACAGTG
>JAOUQW010000025.1:5296418-5309507 GCA_028565825.1 Olivaichthys viedmensis | reverse complement strand
GATACAGCGCCCCTGGAGCAGGGAGGGTTAAGGGCCTTGCTCAAGAGCCCAACAGTGGCAGCTTGGCAGAGCTGAGGATTGAACCCATGACCTTCTGATCAGTAGCCCAGCGCCCTAACCACTGAGCCACCACTGCTCTCATGCTGCAGCTCATGTCAGAGTTGTTTTGGTTAAAAAAAGCGCATTGCATCATGGCATTGCCTTTATCGATACCCACAACTGTGAAATCAGCTGGAAGTAACCCATCATGTGCTGCTGAAACGAGACATCATTTGCCTTTGTGTACTGTCAAGATTTTCATGTTATCAGTGTTTGTGTAAATGTTTTAAAATCAGGAGATTCCGTTCAAGGTGCTTAAAATGACTATGACCATTACTTCTTTGTTTAGATTATAATAATCCATAAAGTCTCCTACTACAATTTCCTAAACAAATCATAATGAGCACTAAACAAAAGAAGAGAAACAGGAACATGATGTAGCTGAAACACATTTGGAAAGTTTATTGACACAATCATTCTATGACTCACAGTATACAAAGCTTACAAATCAGTCACTGACTGCAGGACTAGAGTAAAAATAAACACGTTGGACAACATTTCCATGACAGAAAATAGATTTGCACACTGAATAACTAATCTAATGGGTGACTCGCTGCTGACCGGATTCACTTTATTAAATCACTGATTCATGAGGCTCTGAATTGGGACGAGTGAATCGGCTCACCGACGGCCACTGAGTGAACTGGAAAACAGTCCAAATATCGTCGCCGTCCAATGAAAAACAGGCATCTCCAAAATTCCAATTTTTCAGGAACACGAAAAACACTTTTTCATATCATTAATCAACACAATAAATGTGAAATTCACGATGTGATTAGTCAGCTTTGGTCATTTAGATGTTAACTGCTGTGGGGTAGATGGAGGTTTTTACCCACATTCCAGATAAAAACGCAAAAAGTGGAGATACGTATTTTTCATTGGACAGCGACGATATGCTGTATGTGGATATTAAACATGGGTCAATGGATTAAAAACCTGGTCTTTGAATAAAGCTTTTAAAGGTGCAGTCTGTCATTTTTAAACATGTTTCTAGACCTGCAATCATCATATAATTTCAAAGATACCTTGGAAAGTAATTGGTCATTCGCAATATTGCCATGTAATTTGGCTTTTTTTCATCATTTTAGCCTTCTGTTTAATTTTTTTCCAGCCTGGAAATTAGCTCCACCCCCAACAGCTGCTTAACCCTGCCCCTTTTCCTTAAAAGGCAACTCGGGAGGCGCACACAGTTTCAACAGAGGGGCGTCTGGCTCTGTAGTTACTGTTTTCATAGCCATTGCAAATCGCCTCACAGGCAGCAGAGGACTCTAAAAATGACAAACTGTTCCTTTAAAGCTTAATGAACTGATGATTATGAATTCTCTATGTAGGAAGTTGAACTTATTTCGTCTAGAATAAGGTGCACTCCAAAGAAAATCACTTAAGAACATTGCATTGCAAGAATCGAAATATTAGCCAAAATGCTAATATGGCTACTCCCTACAAACCAGAGCTTTTCAAGACAAAAGGTCCACGCTAAAAGGTGATTATCTGTAGCATATACTGAAACATTCAACACATCACACACTACATACATAAAGTACATTACAGGGTCGACGACAATCAGAAGTGAAGCCGGCTGTGGCGTGTCGGTTCTTGTCCTTTAGTAGGTTCTCGGTACAACTTAACAAGCCGACATCATTCCCCTTTTTTAAAGCTGGCCTAATCGATGTACTGCATGTTGTACAGCCTTGTTTGGATTTAGACTACTGTAAAATTCAATAGTACAGGGAAAGCGTAAAATGCATCATTCTATTTTACAGCGAGTTTTATTTCACTTCAGGACAGAACTCCCACACGTCTTCCATGCTGGATTCATAAATTTGGTCAGGACATCAACATAAAGTGGTCATCATGGTTTATCTCTAATCCCAGGGGTAAAGGGGTTTAGAAATGTACAATCACTGGCTTTATAAAGTGACTTAAAACACAAGGAAGGCCCTTAAGCTCCATGTGCAGATACACGATAAAAAAAGTGAGTTGGGTTATCGCACTGCAAGAACAGTTGGTTTTCAATTTGTATCTGATTAGAAATGAGCTATTTATTCCCTACCTGTTCACATTATAACACCGTCACCCATAAAGTGTAACACGCTTCTTAAAACAGGGCATCGGGAAGGAAATTTAAGGTTGTACGTTGTCCTCATCCTGTGCTTACCTTGTACCCAGAAGAAACATGTTTATGATTGTTCACTGCAAAGCCCCATGTAGATCTACTGCACAGTGTAGCTCATGGATACAAGCTGAGCATCTTCTTCTTCCAGGCTCAGGAAACACACTGCAGTGTAACCCAGAGAGGAACAGCCAACGGAAAAAAATCCAAATAATAATCATGATTATTAGTCCAATCGTAGCAGAGCGTTAAAGAAACACATTGGATACGGCTAGTACTGAAATTCAGGTCATAATCAATGGACATAAATTAACATTCAAAAGTAAATAACCACTTCAAGCAACATCATACAGCTCAAAATCTAGTGTTATGGGGGGGGGGAGGGGGGAGAAAAGAAAAAAGAAAAGAAAAGAAGTCATGGCATTTTCATCAGAGGAGAAGAATAACTGGGCTTTTCACTGTTTTGGCCTAATAATCACAAAACATAAGCTGAATTCTAACTAGAGCCTAAAATACATAAAAAGGACATCCAGCTTTTAAATATATATACAAAAAAAAATTAAAAATCACAATTGTCAAAATTTGAGATTTTCTTGGGACAGCAGCGATGAAATGTACCAAAGTCCAGATGCATGTCGTTTTTTTTTTGTTTGTTTGTTTTTTTAACATTGCCTGAAATGCCTGATGCTTAAGCAGCATAGATTTTAGCCCTGGTTGCCGCGATTGATTTACGCAAACTAACCGACCAGTCATCGATAATGTCCCTGATATGCAGCCATGATCCATCTGTGTTGATTTGCTAAACTACGGGAATCCCATAGACATCATCAGTCCATTTCAAAATGTTAAATATATGGCTAAAACCACTCTTAAGGCAAAATTGCTTGCTGAAATCCTTTCCTTTGGCCTCATACAATCAGCTCCTCTTCATTCCTCCTCTTTCCAACACATTTCATATCTTCAGCCCTTCCATGTGTCATCTCATCACAGGCAAGAAAATCAGCCAGTGCCATCTCCAATGTCTTCTACCTTGTGTTTCCTCACTGCTCTTGAGTAGCTATTATCCCGCAACATGCCGTATTTGGCCTCGAATAAAGAGGGTACTTGGTGAATTATGGATTGCCCCGGCTAACCAAATAGCCTCTTCCAACAAATTATATTTTCATTGTTTAACGTTTCAAGGCTGTGTTCCTTTTTTCGCAAGATTCCGGTCTCCATGGCAATTGCATGCGCCGAGTGCGTCGAGAAGCTGTTTTGAACACTTGAACGGCAAAACTGACAACAGAGCGTGAGTCTGCAGTGAATGGAGCTTTGATTGCGGTGTCCTGATTTGGACTGAATATCATTTACAATGGAGAAATGCTGCGTGGTCCAATTCCAAACGGATCTTTTGAATTCAAACTGGCGTTATTAAATGAACTTTTCAGACACCTGGTTGTTGTCATATAGCCTTTCAAATGATTTCACTGGTTCCCATTCAACTTTTTGACATATTCCTAGCACATGTACAACCCTGCTAAAAAAAAAAAAAACCCAGATAGACCAGCATATAATGCATATTGATTGCAAGTAACCAGCAAGACCGTGCTAGTTGGACTAGCAAGACCGTTAGGGATGATCATTTGAAATGTTTTAAAAGAATAGTATTGGACTATCCCAACAAGAAAATATTTGATATTATAAGGACTACAAATTGCTTATTGTGTGCAGTCATAACGACGATGTAACTGACCTGGACCATGGACCCCGTCTCTAAAAAGTCCAAGAAATTCCAATGTCTGTAAACCCATATAAATGGCAAATAACCTAAATACAAAACTGCGTTGCAATTGTGTCTGTAGTATATCAAACAGCCAGAATAAACGTCAAAAAGGACGACTAGCTGAGCAACTACCTAATTTGCCAAATAAACTAATAAAGTAGTAGCCTTAACATTTTCATAATGTCGCTAAACTCTAACGTGTGGTTCTGTTAATTTGATATGAAATTAAGTTAGCATGTCCACATGTTCAGGCATGAGGCAATGAATAGTCCTGCTATAGAAAAACTCTGTCCACTGGGACAGAAGTAGCTGGTAGCTAAGTATAGCTAAGTATTTTCACATATAGATCTGCTTAGAACCCACCATTTAGCTTGACATGACACGTAATATCAGTCTTGTTGGTTCTTCATCGCACGCAATTTTTTGAAAATGACATAATACACAATTTATTTCCACTTTATCCCACATTACATAGGCCTCATTTGAATACCTGGTAAAGTAAACGAATACTACGAGGAGTTTGGTTTCTGGATATTCGACGAATCGAGCACATCCCTAATGACCAGCACCAGCATAAACCAGCTTCTACCATATGGAATTGCTGCCGGCCTAAGCTGTTCGTTTCAGCAGGGAACTGACTGAGGCTTCAGATTACATTGCTTAACACAGCATTGCACTGTCATCAGTTCTTGAAGGTCCTTTCATCAATTCAATAGGTCACCACTGACTTCAAAGCATGTAGCATGAGCAAGCTCTCTGCAATAGTAGCTTAAGCACTAGTTTAAAGAGCGTGAGAGAACGAGGCTGGGGCATACTGTACATGTTTTTAACTCTCGCTTAGTCTCAGCTGTACACAGACAGAAATTGTGACACCGAAACATTTTAGTATGATTCAGATGGAACGTCTGAGTTTTGAGGACAGCCAACAGGTTGAAGAAAACATCCACTTCCGAATCGTTCGTCTAGGTTAAATATGGTTTCCAGCTACAGAGAACTTTGTACCTCTGCAAATGGACAGACTCTTAGAGTCTCCTATGGCTCAACTAGAAGGGGCGGGATGGAGACATCCATTTTCACATCTCCTAAACTTCCTGATTTGCTTGAGGCTATTTACACAGTTTCTGTCACCCTTTTCTTGTATGTAGAGAGCTTTAGTCAGAATCTCAGCCTCCTTTCCTGAGCAGCGTCACGACTGGTTACCGTAGCAACAAAGGCTTGTGCATGAAACTGTAAGAGACCTTTTGCGGATGGATGCCTGAGCCTTTAAGGTTTAAGATTCAAAGTCATCACCATGGGAACTATGAGAGGCCATGACGTATCAAAGGTGTCCCTGAACAGTAAGCCTCCTTCCTGTATGTGAGGGTCTCTGTGTCCTCATTATGACCCTTATGGTCCACCGTATGGTGTGTTACAGAAGAGGAATATGGCTCCTATGTGCTCCGGTAGGTCTTTATAATGTCTTTAATAGCCCTCCTGCAGATTGGACAGCAGGCGTTGGACATCTTTTTGAGGCGCAGGCCACAGCTGTAGCACAGGCACATGTGACCGCACGCGTAGATAACCGTGTCCACCGTGTTCTCATAGCAGATGGAGCACTCGTCCGGCCACGAGCTGGAGGATGATGGGAAGGTGGGGGACTTGGGGAGGTTGACGGGTGAGCTTGGGGTTGTTCCTTTAAAGAGGGGAGGAAAAAAAAGAAGAGAAAATGACATTAACTTACATTATTGATTGAATATCTTGCCACTACATCTCGCCATGTACATCTTGCCAAAATCTTAAGTGCTGTTCACCTAATTCTGTTTGACTTAGCGTGATGTATTCCCAGCATTCACACAGCCAGTTACAGAGCTTTATGATAAGAAATTCAGAAACCAAATGGCCGTTTAAGCTGCATCCAAAATGGCACCTTATTTGACATATGAAGCATAAATGAGTCGTAAAGGCCATTTGCCAATGCCATGTGTACTGCACTATATAGGACATGGCCACTTTCCAATACACGAGTAGAAGTTATTCATATCAATGTTGGAGCATCTGCACTAAAAAGAAATGACACAGATCAATAGTCCTCATGCTTGCCTGTGATGGAGGTACAGAAGGCTCCAGAGCAGCCTGCATTTATCGTGGGCTCTGAGCTGCCGCTGCACAGGCCTCCTCCAAGAGAGTGGGGCGAGGAAGAGGAGGGTGAGCTAGGGCTGGAGGGGCCTTGAGCATCGTCCAGGTGGATAGAGCCTGAAACGCAGGTGTAAGGACACAAGAAAATATGTTAATTCTGACATTTGATTGACCTGCCTGCTTCTGCGACTGACATCAATACCGAATAGTCTTCACAGCTTGAATGTCTCAATCCAAATGTGGTTCAAACAAGGAATGAAGTTGAAGTGCATATTTATGATCACTGGCTGTTATTTAGTTGCTGCACAAGGTGACATTTCATTGTGCACTTATCGGAATCTGCTGAGCCCACATAACTCTTACAGTATTGTTTTGCCAGGGAGTGTCCACTGCCCAGTGCGGTCTAAATATTGTCCTGGCTGTCTGAAGCGAGGCTGGAATTTGAATACGACACCTCTGCAGGGAAGACTGGTATTATTAACACTCTAGTCAGATGACTCAGTAGGACAGCCAAGTAATCAAGTAATGTGATTGATCTGCACTTCTGCACAAAAGACTAAGCAGGAAAACTAAGCCGTGCATTTTCAATTTAGCATTAATATCACTACTACTATGACTTCTAATAATAATAAATATAATTAAATGAACGAAAGCAATTCATTACCAGAAAATACCACTATTCCTAAATGAGTTGTAACAGCATACGTGTATGCCTGCTTCTAAATGTAGATACTTTTTCTACAGCCGTGTCTTTACAACAGGGTCACAAATAGGGCTTCACATGTGTTCCCCTAAGGTCTGTGCTTAATGTGGATTCTGGCAGTATCAGATACCGAGAAAGCGAGGTCCCACAAGGATCTATATTAGGCCCATTGAAGGTGTGGCCCAAGCATTCACGTGTTGCAAACTGCACGCAAGTCGTGCAGCCTGATCCTTTGTGAAGCTGAACATTGAGCTGGGTGTTATACGGGGAGGGGCTGAAAGCAAAGAGTGATCCCCAATGAAGTCTGGCGTGCCATTGCACCGTTTGATCATTGCACACAAACAGCCACTTTAAATCCTTCTCTGTGAGTCAACAGCAGCTGACTCAAGATTGCGGGGGCCTGGACCCATCCACACCATCTCTACGGATTAACAACAGGCACGAACGGAGACGGGGGGAGAAAATGAGAGAAACCTTCAGAGAAAGCTGTCTCACTCCATAGACCTTTGCTATGTTTATAATGTGAACTATGCGTCTCCACGGCTGCGAGCCTGAACTACATACAAAGGACACGGACTACAAACTGTACTGAGGAGCTCTCTTCAGTAACATATACTGTACATTTGTATATGTAGGATGGTTTGAAGTGGTTTTCAGTTTTAATGCTACTCCAACTTGAAGGAGCTCAATTGTGTGCTTAACCTTTGGCGATGTTAGCTATTAATAGTCTTTTAATAGTTTGTGTATAGGTACAACTTGAACATGTGTAATTTGATGCATCAACGTTAAGATCACTAGACAAAGCACTAGTCATACTATCTCCCTCATTGTGAAGAAGTATTGTCCTCAGGACAGTGGCTTTAAAACACAAATGCAGGCTGAATTTCTAACGACTGATTAATGTTTAATGCTGTAGTTGGATTTAGGACATCCACCAAAGAGGTTCCTAGATTGATAGTGATACCTAATGCCTTGAATGTGGCTATACTCCAAGTACGTAATAAAAACAATACAAAATGGTGTATTTGTTTGATGGCATGCGTTTGACCTGGCTTATTACTTTACATCCTGCATCAAGCTAGAAACAGGAAGTATGGGTTTGCACACATCGTATACATCAGTGGATGATCACTATTTTTTGTTGCTGTATAAAATCTGCATATTTATAGCCCAGGAGCTGTGACAATATAATGTGGTCAGTGTATAAACGGAGAGGGTTGTGTTTTTTTTTTTTTGGCCTTGCCCTTTGCATCTACTGAAGGACTCGTACATTATACGTTTGACTGTGTGTAGCAGTGGCAATGCAAGGAGATCTAATCTTGGCTTAAAATATGTGCGCAGGAGGAATTTCATTATTCCTCATTGTTCCTTATTGCGATAGTCATACATCCCCACTTTTCTCTCTCTGTCTTCATACTGCGAGGGGTGTTAATATCACATTGAGATGCAGACGGAGGTGGAGATTTAGAGGCCTTGAGTAGATGATGGCGTGCTTGAGAGGCTGTTAAGAATGGATCTGAGCATCGGGAACTCGTGACAGTTCATTAAAAACCCAGCACGGCCCCTGATTTGAAGCGTTCCAGAGCATGACCAATCGACCTTACCACGCGTTTGTATGTTTGGCAGTTGTGAGGGGGAAAGTCACACGTCGGAATCATCATCAGATGGAAAAAGAAAAAGAGAGAAGAAGGAACAGGGAGAGAGAGAAGAGGGGAGATGTTGAAGTGAACGTGGGTGGTAGAGGTGTTGATTTGAGCGTGAATGCACTGATAAACTGCATAATACACAGACTCTGATTAGCCTCGTCTTTTCCTGATATCTCTAATATCACTAATTTGACCATATCCGCACTTCAGCCACACATTTTCAATAAAGTGTAATATAAGTTTGTGCAGAACTTTGTTGTATCGAACTGCTTTCTGATGACATCATAAAAGTCTCGCACACACACTTCAATGTTACTCTGCTCTCCGGCTTGCTAGGTGTTATGAACCTTATGTCCCAGATCAATAAGGTAAACATCAACAATAATACGGAATGTTTCTGACACTTTGTTTTTCAGGAATAAAGCAAAAGAGGTGTTGCTGTAATTCTCCTTCAGCTAATGATGTTCCTAAGATGGGAAATAATGATCCGAAGTGAGCTGCTTGACTTAATGACAAGAATAACAAGAAGAAAATTGGCTTTCAACATCACGACAATTTATGAGAGTCTGGGCAATATGGCAAAAAAAAAAAGAGGAACCAAAATTCGAAATTTTAAAAATCAAAATAAAATTCTGCTGATTAGATGGGGGGGTGACCAAGCAGCCTAACGTGTTCTTTTTCTTTGGTATGCCCCCACATGATTGATGGAGGGTGCTGTATCATTTGGTAATATTTTGATGTAAAACCTCAATTCAGACTGAAACGTTTTGCATATTGCGTTAAAACGTAAAATCGAATTATGTATTAAGCCCAACTCTATATTTATGGAATGTTTACAAATAATTCAGTGAATTGGTTAGGTAAATATGTCAAATCCAATCCAATACCAATCTGACATTTTAGGCCAATCTTGTTCCGATACTTCTATCGGATAATAAAAATAATGAGTCCAAAAGTAATTTACAATACAGCCATAAAACATGGTTTACATCATCATGTGTCTTTGAAGGCCCCTGACTAACAGATACCAAAGTAAATTGTGCCCAGTAAGCAAACATTGATTCATATTGTTCATCAAATAAACCTTTAAAAAACACATTTTAGAATAGATCGAATATTACAATGACAACTGGCTCATGGGATATTGGAGTCAACACCAGTTTTAACATGTCATGCTAGTAGCATCATTCATGAGGTGCTACATTGTCAGTACCTTCATTAACACTGCAGATTAGAAAGCTTCGGCTCAAAAAGCATTAATGAATGCGGCTCTTTATAAATTTCATCTCCACCGTCTCCTGCACGTCTTTCCACCAGAGTTGCTAATATGTTTTAGACCGTATTATCTTCGTCAGGAAAGCAGCGATGACATGTCAAGGCTGGATGACGTCACTCTGTCGCTTCTTAATTACAGGCTGCCATAATAAGACAGATGAGTCGGCCCATATCTCAGGCTATTACGGTGCTGCGAGGCATTCTGGGTTGGCTGCTAACAAGATAATTGAAAAGTGTGGGCTAATTGATCAGTTAGGGGTTTCCGACAGGCAGGGTAGTCGCTCTCCTACGCTCAACTGGATGACCGGGGAACGGAAAGTGACAGTGGAAGCCTGGCTGAAAGAAGGTTATGGAGACTACAGGAGTGTACCAGAGAATAAGCGAGAGTGAAAGAAGGAAGGAGAAAGAAAGGCGTGAGGTATTAAAGCTGGCGCGTGAAGTGCAAATCGCCCACTCTTCCGCCATCTCATGAGACGAGATGAGGGGATCGAGTCTAATAAGATGGGGATGGAGTTGGCAGAGTTGGGAGGGGGCGTGCTGAGTGGAGTGTGAGGGAGAGGAATATGCTTTAAGTGACACAGATGTGTTAGAGAGTGCGAATGCGGCTCACATAACGCCCACACACCCTCCTGTTGCATTTCCTGTTACGAGCTGAATTCTCTTTTTCGCTCTGTCTGTTGTAACTAGCTCATTAACCTGGACTATATATACCTCCGTATAAGCAAGGTGTGTGTGTGGCACTAATGGTACATTAAAGTGAATTGAAGTCTTTAAAATCGATCTCTTCATATCCAAATAGCATAATAAAGCAATTATATTAATGAAATGTAACTGCTACTTTATGATAATGACTTCATGAACCGAACAACAATGTAAGAGGGTTGGTGTTTTTTTTTACTCGGATCTACCTACAGAAACTATTAAACCTCAATACTTTCCAGAATGTAAGTTCTGAGTCCTAGTGGCAGAGGCTAAAAAAAGAATTATACCATGGCCATGAAAAATATTAATTTCTGTCTGTTATGTCTTTATATACGAACACTTGTAAAGCAAAAACAAAATTTGATCACAGTTATAAATCAATGCTTCTGATACTGTGGAACCATCTTGGAATGTAGTCATGACAACGATCAGTTTAGGCTAGGCCAATATTCCCACTTTTCTATATGTAGAAAGGAATTATTTGTAGGCTATAGTGTTCAAGAATTTTGAATTAATAGCAGAGTAATATAACGTCCTCAGAGACGTAACCATAACGATCGTATAATGGTAGCCTATTCGTGTATGTGGGAGGAAGACTAGAAAGTTAGCTTAATAACATGACTATGCTCCCTTCATATTATTCAGTTGTGAGTAAGAAAAACATACAAAGGCTTTGTTTTTAAATGTTGGCATGTAGCCCTGGTGTTCGTTGCCTCTCCTTCGAATGTTATTTTCTAATGTCGGGACGCTTTTTGTCCGATATATCTCTTACATAAGCTCTCTGTGATGATAAGGCTTATGTGTGAAAGCTAATACGATCCTGACAGTGAAAAAGTACAACATGTTCGGCCGTATAGGGAGGAGATTGTAAACCAGTCCGAGATGATCTCATAAGGGTTTTCACACAGATATAAAAAGCAGTGTAGACAAAAGAATGTCACCTGCATACTTGTCTAAAACCTAGTTGTACTCATAGTGCATGATGAATCAATTATTAAAGGTGCAGTTTGTAATGTTTAAAAGTGTTTCTACCTGTAATTAAATTTAAAAAAACAGTGAGTCACAAGTTAGTTAGTTTCTACATTATGGGCTTTTGATTACACTTTTCTAGCGTGCAAATGAGTTCCTGCAGCCGGAACTGAGCTGCCACTTCTTACAAGGCAACTAGAATAGAATGCTACTTTATTGTCACACATACATATATGTGTACAAGTACAGTACAGTGAAATTCATTCTTGAGTGATGGAGTCAGCTGGGGAAGGCTTGTCAATGTTTTCATTGCAATTCACCTCACAGGCAGCAGAGGGCTCTAAAAATGACAAACCGCTCCTTTAATACTAATGTAACTAAACTAAATGAATACTGATATGACGAAAGCAAATATGTATTGATGCGACGACATATTAGTAAGACAGTAGTCATATCACTATTCACATACTGTATATCCCAATCAATGAGGACGTATAAAAGCTTAACTGCATAACATCTTTAGCACCTACCCAAAATCCTTAGCTGCGTGATGGCACCATGCAGCCCAAAGAACATCCAGAGCGGGCGTGAGTTATCGACACACGCCTGCATGCCTGCACTGGTGCCGTTCTGGCTCAGCATCAGCTCTCCGTCCTGTGTGAGCAGGAACCCGAGGACGTCTCCAGAGTGGAGCGAAGCGGGCAATTTGCAGACGGCCCAGAATTCCTTGCGGTCCACCAGCTCCTCTGGGTTAGAGGGCAGCTCGTTGGGGCGCAGCGTGGTGGGGTCACACGAGGTCACACCGTAGGAGAGCGAGCCCGAGCGGGCCAGGCTTGTCTTGCTTACTGTGACGTAGATGGTCTCGGAGATGCGCAGTGGACGCTCGGTGAACGCCAGCATGCCCTCTTCTTCATGCCCGTGCCCGCAGCGCGCCACCGTCTGCTCGTCCACGGCTTTAAGGTGCGTGCTGCGTAGCTGGTGGAAGCGGAGCTCGCTCTCCAGGGCGGCTGGGAGGAACGAGTTCAGAGAATTCTGTGGGATGGGGCGGGAGGCGGGGATGGGGGCGGACGGGAGGCGGAGTCTGGCCTCATCTCGTGCCAGGTTTAGGTCGCAGAGGCTGACGGACAGGCGGGAGGAGTCGGCCTCGCGTCGCAGGGCCGAGGTGCCTCGTACCGCAGTGAAGGAGCGTGGACGGAGACAGTCTGGAGGGACAATCTCACTCTCTGGGAATGGGAAGAGAGGAACAGGAGACAGAGTTATAAAAAGGAGTAGCATTAGGGCAAATCCATGCAAATGTCAAATTCATCCTAGAAAAATAAGGTTGTGAGCGCAGAAGAAAAAAGAAAAAAACTGTTTTACACTGCCACCTAAGTCTTCACCTTCATTTTTAGTTAATTCCTATAGTCTATAAAGGACTGTTTCAGACACGTCCCATCCATAATGCAAAAATGTCACATCCGTAATGCTGGATTTTCATCATTAATGGAGTATATACCAAAACAACTAATAAGTCTTTTTACAATTTTTTATATACTGTTTTCTATTTCAAATACAAATTACAGAGTTTGTTGAAATGTATATTCTCCTAATAACACTGATAAACTGCTATATATCTGTAATATATACACATACACACTCACCGAGCACTTTATTAGGAACATGTACACCTTCTCATTCATGCAATTATCTAATCAGCCAATCGTGT
>JAOUQW010000025.1:5261614-5276152 GCA_028565825.1 Olivaichthys viedmensis | reverse complement strand
GGAGGTGTGTGTGACTATCTAAGGTGTGTGTTGGTAAGGGGTCTTGATCAGACCAGGTGTGTGTTTGAGGCCAGCAGGCCACACTTACGTGTGTAAGTGCCTTGCGTTTTTTAATGAGAGCTTTGTTAAATTACGGTAATTAGGCAAGGCCAGCTCATCTGTAAATCTTACACTGTTGCCATTAGGTGGTAATTTCTCTACGACTATTTACTCTGCTTGTTGTCGCAGGACTGTGAACCTATTGAGAAATAGAAGAAAGTAAACACGGGGAAATTCTTGTTCTTACACTTTCTCGCTCATTAATTATATATTAGAGAGTTGGGGTGTTTAGCAGTGCCAGTAGTCACGCTGACTAACTCCTGAAGAAATGGTAAGTAAAACTGCAAACTTATCCAATAGTAGAGAAGTCATATTTAGCCCAAGGTTAAGCACCAAACACCAAAAAATCTCCGTTCCTCTATGCTGCCTTGACCTAAATGAAGTGTATATATAAAAACTGTCCAAATGTCCAAATATGTAAGGAACACAACTCTAAAGACTAAAATTCCATATCAGGGACTGCACTTAACACTAGAACGGCCGAGACGATCATTTTGACTGCTTTGAAATTTTGAGATATAATAGCTTTGAAGAAATAAAACCCCCATGACCACCAATCCGTGACTTTTATTAAATGAGTGCATGTTTCAGTCTGTTATATTGTTATGATTGTTTCAAAGCGCAAACGGATTCTGAGGATTTCTACCTTGCAAGGCCATGGCGGCCATTTTGACCGTATACATTATATACATCGTTTTATCTCAGTAACGAGCTTGCTCTTTTTATTCCAGCGAGCCGGACGTTACCTTGGCAACGGTTCGCTTCTTCAGAAGCCCATTTGCTTCATCTGGTTTACGTTAGAAAATATCTGAAAGGGCTCCCGGGTGGCGGGAAAGCGTACAAAGGTGGAAGTTATCCGTGTTGACGGCGAGTAGTCCAGCTCGCCCACACGATACGCAGTTTACCCCGTAATTATGTGCTACATTAGGCTGTATGGATTTCCTTTTGATTATACTAAAATATTTTTGCCTTTTGTTGATTTTTATTTTTATTTTCTATAATACCTCATTTCATTTCATGCCGTTTGTATAATCATTTCTGCTAATTTCATCTCATGGCCAGTTTGACCGTTCAAGCCATTTAGTGCGTTTTATATGGACATAACATTCTAGTAGTTACGGAATTCCGGCATTTAAAGTGCTTGAAGGACGTATTTATATCACAGGATGTATGTGGACTCTTTGGTAGGCCTGCTAAAAATGGAACAAAATGATAAATTAGTCTATGAGGTATGTTTTAAAATAGAAAAGCTTTCGAAGGTTAAATCATAGGTTCAATTTAATAAGTGTGAAAAGTGGACACAATTTTCACTTTCACGAGCGATCTCTGGTCAGAGGTAAAGATAATCATCTGTAACCTGACAGAGCTGGCTGGCCCACTGAAAAAGTCAAGAAATGACCAACCATTTTGATCTGCTTTTTAAACAGTGTGACCTAAACTACACTGACAGAGAAAGACCTGAAATAGACCTGCCGTGTTTGATTTTCATCGATCACCATTTTCATAATTTATTTTTCAAACCCCCAAAATTCTGAGACGTGTGAAATATAACGTGAACATGGTCTTGTTTTGTGACTATGATTTCAGCATTGCTGGGACGCAGTAAACAGTACGTTTCAGCCACTATGCTAGCTTCCGGCGTGGCCTTTAAACTATTATATCATAAAACATGTCTGGGACTAGTGTTAACATCATTTAACGCATTTCATGACATATTTTCTACGAGATTTGAATCACGGATTTGTTTCTTATCGCAAGCTAACTGATTTGCTGGCATAAGTCTCTAAAAACATAAACAAAGGGCATAGTACGTGTTCAGCTTCATCCATCATGCTTTCACCACTTGTTCTCTAGGGCCAAAACATTCACTTTTCTTTACTTACAGTCCCTCACATTACCGGCATACTCCACTGGAGAATGCATACAGCAATCACCACTCATTTTGTCCAGCAAAATAAACAGTAAGCTGAGCTAGGAAAGAAAAAAAGGCCGTAGGAATGGAAGCTGCCAAAACTGCTGTTACAATAAAGCAAAACGTTTATTTAATAGTATCATATATGCGTCCATAATACACAATTTGGTCTTAAACGTAAGAAGTTAGATTTGAAGCTATTGACATGTAAAAAGTGATGGAAAGTCACATCGTAAAACTATTTTATTACTGTTTTTTCGTTGTATGTTTTTTCCTTTGCTTCAGCTTTAAATGATAGCCAAATACAATTTGCTTGGAGTTCGTTTTCAGGGGAAAAGTGTCCCGTCAGAGTGATGTATAGAGTTTATCTGTCACTTTTTCTGATTGCGGTTCATTCTGCCAAGTTCAACATTTGTAAGTAATGGGCCTATATAGATTAAACTAGACAAAATGATGGAGGAGCACACTGGGTAATGGCACTTTGTTCCAAATGCAGTGGCCTTGTCTACACCTCCATGGAAAACAATATTTTACCGATGATATGGATGAGAGGAATGAATCATTGTGTCAGTGCATGCAGTATGATTGCCACATTTATGAAACAAAGTTGCTTTCCCCCCCCACTAAACAGTGAAACTGCTATTGCGATCACTCTTGAAGCAGCGATCACTGTTTGTGGTGAACAGGTACACAGTAATTGGGTCGTCTACATAATAAATGATAAAGCCAGAGTCTGTTGAAGCCTAAAATAAATCAGCTAGACCTATTTTTTTTTTATTTTTTTTTTTAAAGCCCCTGGTCTGTTTCTGAGTTATATTATGGAAGAAATATATTATCCTTACTTTCAGTACCTCAGGCAATTTGAAGTTAATTAATTTTGGACTTTTTCCACTACCTTTAAGAAGCTAAATAAACCTGTGAACTCGAAAATGATTCGTGTTAAACCGTTTGAATGAATATATCAATAAAAAAACAATTATAAAAATGTATTTCAAAACGGTCTTTAATTCGTCTCGTCCCTGTATATTGATTTTTTCATATCGTGCCTAAAGGAAATATGCATTTACATACTTCAATACATTATATATCTGGTACCTTCACAGACATATACAAGGTTAATGACAAACAGAAAGACAAACAGACAGACAAGTGTCGCTGACCCTAGATCTGTCTGTGAAGCTGCCAGATATAACATAGATAAAACCCCTTAAACCTCTTGGTCCCTATCGGAGGGTCCAGACTTACATTCCTCTCTCATAACTACATATCCTTCCTATTAGTTTCACTGTCCTTACAGAATAATATGGGGTTTAAGGGGTTAACATGTTCAATAGTTACGATTGCTCAATGCAGTGTGTATTTTTTTGCCGACATAGTGAGAGTTAACTCAACCCTGCAAGAATTAATTCAACCCTAGTCAATTTATTGTGTAATACTTATCCTAAGCATGTTTCTAGGTTTCCGTCCAACAAGTTTTCACATCTGAAGCCATTCAGGGCCTCCTAAACACAATCCAGTGTGTGTGTGTGTGTGTGTATACGTGTGTATATTTTTGACTGACAGGGCTATGGAGTAGCCTCGGCTTGAGTATTTATTAAACAACATTCCTGCTTTTCTGCTGGTCCCCCAGCTTCATTTCACCCTTCTTATATTCGTACCCCCACAATGCTATACTGTGGCAACCCAGATCAACCCAAACGCTAGCACAGTAACACCTTTGCTAAGTTACTGGACTTTAAAAAGCATCTAGGATTTGTTTAAGTGCGAGGAGAACGACCGTGCTTATGAAAGTGCTAGCAATAGCGTTTGTTCAGGTATATTGACGATGTGTTTCTCTGCCAGTTAGTCTTGTAGTTCATTAAGTCAACAGAGGCGTGGAGAATGAAAATCTGTTTCACCTCGCAGTATCTCCCATAGATGGAGCTGATCCTATTATACGTTTTCACCATTTTCACCAGTTCCTTCGGTGTTAAGTCGTATATTTTTGACTTTTAAAGTCTATAAGGGAGAATGTGATGGAGGCTGAGAGATGCTGGATAACGGCAATAATGAAATAATGAATGCAGAGTGAGTCTGTGAGCTAGTAATACTTTTCATGTCAAGATCAGTTTACATTTATATATATTTCCTCCCCCTAGATAACTGTGGTTCATTTCTTACATGAAGATAAAGAAAAGATAAAAAGAAAAGGTGGCGTGGCCGTATTTAGCTGCACCTGTTAGCACAGGCTGAATAGACTCTTGAACAAACTCTTTGAATAAACTGAAACATCAATGTGTCAACCATTACAGCAAGTTAAACCAGTCCTGACTTGTGTGCATGGCAAGCAGTACATTATATTAAGAGTACATTTAGAGCGATGGAAGAGGAAACACATTGTGTACACACACACAGGTTATTCAGGTGAACGTACAGCCTCTCCTGAGGAGAGCTTGTAGTTATGTCTGTGTGAGGGGGTGTATGTTTTTCGCGTCTCAGACCTAGTGGTGTGTGGGGGGAATTTTGCCATTAATAGCCATACAGCATAAAAGTATTGATTCTTTTGATAAGAGCTCATGGGTCTAAAAGCAAAGTGGAAAACAAGACGCAAAGAATTACAGATATCAGTTCGCACCAACATGCAGGTGGGGAGCACTGCAGGTCCAAATCCATATAAAAGAGCAAAAGTTACACCATATTTCTGGCACCAACAAAGCCAAAATCAATACCCTTTGTTCAAGATTAAAAATAACCAAGAAAACACAACACATTTCTGAAAGATAACTCCATCGCCATTGATGTATATCTCATTCGGCCAGTAAAGTGGGCATCGGTATAAATCACTCCAATACACCGCTGATAATCTCTTTCAATGTTATATAGAAACCCGATTCATGAATGTGACGCTATTTCGAACAATAACCAAATACACTGTTGGGTGCTAATAATGCTTTGTAAATGTGGGTCCTTGCCTGAGCATTTCATAATGATATGTCTGCAGCTCAGGTGAGTATGCTACCATTACAGTTTTCTCATCATTTCACTCAGTAAACAGTTTTTAAAATGCAAAGGCAAAAAGCAAACATTTACGCAAAGCACTGTGGACTTTCCCGCTCATAGTGGATTATAGCCGAATAGGTCATTCACATGTAGTGCTAGCTTTCCCTGCAAATTTACAAAAGATGTCTCCTTCACAGTTCCTAAGCCCGTGGTTTCAGTCGAACATTTATACTTTCACACTGATGCACTAAATAGAATGTGCACAATATTGATCTGAAAATTGAAAACTCTAAGAGTGGTATATCTGACACTGCGTCCCTTCATATACGCAATCATATATCATTAAATGCTAACTGTTAATTTGCTAATTCAAGTTTAATTTGCTAATAACAGACCATTCAAGTTTTGCCAGTAACCAGTAATGTTCGCCCACATACGGTATGTCTGTTAAATTGTTGACCGTCATTTACTTGTTTTAAAGTTATAAAGTTATAAGTGTTATAAGTTATAAGTTTAATATGTATATTGCTTTTTGTGAGTTTATGCAGTTTATATGACTTTAAGAAATTGAGAAATCCTACCAAGGAAGCCCTGATAACTTAAACGACTAGTGTCTGTCCAATAATGACCATATTAAATGATCCCAGCCGAAATGATTCGTTATTTTAATCTTCAGCTCTTTAAAACTGTATCAGTGACAAAATGTTCAGACCTTAATAAATACGCATAAACGCCCTGCGGTACATCTCAAAAATATTCCAGGCCTAGACCTACAGTGTATGTGTGGTCACGTCAGTGCACTTGTTACTGACTTGAACTGGAGGGACCTTTTTATCTGGGACCAGAGTACTAAAAGCCTGAAGCCTACAGCTTCGATTGATAATACTGTGCAAGCTACTTCCCTTCCGCTCTCGGCTATATGGACAGGGCCACTCGGCTTTCATCTCCGGCATTAAGGGCTCTAGGGGCAGTGTTTGATGGGCCATGTGTTCATTCAGACACATGACAAAGGAAGAGAAAGATTTCGGTGCTTTCTGAACCAGTGATGTAGTGCTGGGAAGTACAGAAGGACACACACACACACACACACACACACACACTGGACTGTGTCAGGCAGTAGGCTGTCGAGGAATATGGGCCTGACGTCAGGGCCAAATCTTGGGAGACGGAGAGGCCTTAGATAAAGATACACGCAGACACAGGCACACACACATACACGACAACAAAAAAAAACCCGTCCCACACATTCGGCGGATAGCAGGCAGAGAGCTTGCTGTCAATTGGCACGGTCCACAATTAGGATAGATGGTCCTATCTCTAGAGCATGTGACCTGCTTCTATAATTATGCCTCGAGAATGACAGCATTAAGGACGCTTGTGTGTGTGAGGGCGTGTGTGTGTGTGTGTGTCTAGACTTTCACACACACGAGTACATCAAGGCCATGCCTATGGTATGCCATGCTAAAGTTCCCCTCTGCGTGCCAGGCCGAGTGTGATTACACACCCCAGCTTGGTCACTCTTAACACAGTGACCCGATCCTGGAAACACTCCAAAACGCTGTTGAGATTTTCTAGTACCACAAAATCACTGAATGTTAAATAAGCTGAGAAACTTTGCACGTTGTAAATGCAAAACCACGACTATAATGTAGTTAAAGTTGCTGTATCTTATTATTCCCAGGCATTTTACTGTTATTTCCTAAATCACATCTAAAAGCCGTGTCGATGTATTTCGAGTAAATTGCTGTAGGGCTCTTTTCACAGGCCATTTTCACTGAGACCACCCTCTAGTCAGAATTATTAACAGCAGCATACTGAGTTGTACGACTCAGTAGCCAATGAGGTAACGTTAGCTCACTCCGGTAAACTAGGTAGCCAACAGCATGCTCAATAAGGGGAGAAGCAATTGTGTTTTTTAAAATCGGTGTTTTGTAACACGTCGCTGTTCCAAACCTAAGCAGGAATATCCTGATACACTATTTTATGTCATTAAAACCCTGCGGCTAAATGAATTGCTTGTAGTCGTACTGACCCGTGTTCCCGATGCTGTCCTGAGAGAAGTGAGCTGTGCACACCAGAGTATGAAGAGCTGGGAGAGTAGTTGGAGGATAACCAAAGACAAACTTTCCCATCGGTTATAGACAGTTTTATGTTGTGTTTTGGAAGCAAATAAATGGATTTATTTGCCGCTTTGCAGCAGGAATGGGTATTTCTTAACACTCTTTTCCCTTGTTATTTTGAGTAAGTGTCGTGATCGCTAGCTAGCAATAACTCACTGAAAAGCTGTGGACTAAATCGCATTGTCAAATGTCAAAATATAGTAGAGTACTACTTGGAACGGTGGTATGCGGATTGGGATGTAGCCTGTGTCTCACTTGCACTGTAAGCTGATTGCAGCCATGTCACCACCACGCTTGGTGCAGATTTCACAAATTCTTATTGTCTAAAACCACCAAAATACAGGAAAAATGTCATTTTCACAATATAGGAGTCAGTGTTTAAGTATCTGTGCCTTTGACCATAAGGTTGTGAGTTCAAATCCCATTGGCACTGGTATCCTAAATCTCAGAGGTTGTTAAAAGTGAGCTTCAGGCTATATAATATCCTGTCACCAGTGCCACTATCTTGTCCTACACAGTGACCCAGTGTTCCCTGTATTTCTTTTTATGTGTATGTGTGTGTGTTAGAAGGAGCATCGGGATATGCAAAGAGGAAAGTTCCTATGCAACTCATAGAAATTGTGCGTTTCTGTTCAAAAACATTGCACTCACCCAGCAGCTGGACTCCTCGGGTCAGGCCGTAGACGTCGATGAGGGCCCAGAGGGGTTCGTTGGTGCGCACGCCGCTGAAGAACAGCATGGGGCTGGAGCCGTTGATGCGGTAGAAGACGCGGCCCTTCTTGTCCACCCAGAAGGCGACGAGGTTGCCCTCGTTGGCCAGCTCCTCGGGCAGAGCCTTGGCCCAGAAGCCGCTTTGAGACACCAGGTCTGGGCACGCGTACTTGGGCAGGATGTCTGGGTTGATGCGTGATGGGTCTTTGGAGGTGAAGCCTAAGCGCAGAGCACCGCTCCAGCAACACTGCTTCTTCGTGATCTGTATGACATTAAGACAGAATGTGTTGTCAGTGCTTGTTAGTGTTGGTGTATTTGTTGTTTTCTTTGCGATCTGAGGGACGAAGTTCAGGAGGCGAAATTTCAGATAGTAGGAAGCTCCAAGGCAAGATCATGAATTTTAATTGGGCAGTGCACAGTACAGACATGTGATTGGACGAGGCGAGACAGTGTTGCTGAGGCAACCGCTGAGCGCTTAGACGTCTTTTGTGGTCAGCCGTCGAAAGCTGTGTAATCTTACTACATCTAATGCGAATCTATAAATTCACAGTGATGTAAGATGTCTTGTTTAACCCTTACGAAAAGTAACTACTATAACCCATCTACGGGATTACATAGGAAAATATAAATTTTATGATATTACTTTAGTAATACTACAGCATTTATCGACACAATATCGAATATTATAGAAAATCCTATATTATATAGAGGCAAAATCCTTATAATCATATATTTAAGGAGGTATAATATTAAACAACCCTAGAGGTAAGAGATTATGTGAATGAGTTTTAGAAGCAGTCAGCAAAAGTGTAGAACTGACGTCACATCCTGACGTCACATTTCGGTTCAGGAGCAGGTCCTACAACAGCCTTCATTAGTGAGCTAGAGGTGTATGCATGAATAAAAATGAAATCTGTGCTTCAGTGCTTCTTTTGTTTTTTGCAATAAAGTCAATGTTTGAGAATCCTAGTTATCAGCTAAAAGTACTGCATGGAGGATCATTCCCCTTTCGTTCCATTGACTCAAATGACTAACACGGCTTATAACAAATTAATAAAACAAGGAGGGATCAATTAGCATAATGGATATAATCATCAGTCTGTCATCCACTAGCTGTCACTCTGCGTAAGTCGCGTTAGTGTTTTTGGATGAAGCATTCCTTTAAAGGGAAACCTAAAAAGGAGGTTGGGGGCCGTGTATGAGGGAGAAGTATGCTGTGTTTGGAGTAGAAGGGGTCTGTTTTATTTGACTTACAGTAACCACTGCCTCGGCTAAGGGGATAAATACTACAAACATGTCAAGAACATGGTGACTTACGCCACAGCGGCCTGGGCTTTTGGAGAATCTCTGGATTTAACACTGCCGCAGTGTGCGTGACTGTGGGTGTGTCAGTGTGTGTCTTACTATAGTAGAGAATGAGTAATGAATTGTGTGCGAGTGGGGGTGGTGGGGGGTTCATGTGTGTTAGAGCATTAACTAGTTGAGCTAGTTCGAGTGTCAGACAAGGTTTGGCCCAGGCTCTGGTGTTTACCGCTGTCTCTCTCTCTCTCTCGCTTACTCTCTCACTCTCTTGACCTGCTGGCACCTGATGTGGAAACTAGGTTTCTTCAGGGTTGACAGGCAAATAAAGCAAAACGAAGAAAAAGGGGCTGATGGGATTTGCCTGCAAAGCTCATTAGAGGCTCCAAGATAAGAACGTGTAGGTGTCGGGGTGCATGTCCAAGTAGGTGAGACAGTGACTGTCGCAAGAAAACCCTCCAGACGGACAGTTACATCGGAAAAAAAGAATTGCGACTGCACGTAATTGTCTAATTTACTGCAATTCTTTTATTTTCATGCTGGTTTTTGGGTTTGGCTCGTGATTAGTTTACATCCCATTGAAACATATTGACTAAGATCAGAAGGAATTACGAGTGCTGAAAAATCGTTTTCCGTCCAGCTGTTCATAGAAATCCTCCACATGCGTTCTGTTAGACGGCGCCTAATTTGGCTGACGCAGTGAAAACTGGTCCAAATTTATTTCATGTTCTCCTTGACCTAGACAACTAATTATAACTCTGCGTCAGTTTTCTCCAGTGGAATCCCCTTATTGTGCGTCGCTCTTATCAGTGATGGGGATTTCGAGTCATTTTTTTAGTCGAGTGCTTGAACACACGAAACAACCCCCCCCCAATAAAGTTAATAAATGTAAAATAAGTCTGACATGTATAGGAAATTGTTTGCTTTACTTAAATTGGCACCAGTTTAATAGCAGAAGCATAACATTTCCCTTTTCAGGCAGATTTTGTATTTGAATTGAGCCTATAATTTTATACTGCTACAGACAGCATACACATTAGCTCTACGCTATGCGTTTGTAACCTATCAATCAAATTCATCATGAACTAATGTTTCAGATTATTAATAATTTTTTAATCCACAAGTGTTTTCTTGTCGCTCCCATGATCCACATAAAACTGACTTCATGCATGAATCGTTTATTTTTATTTTTATATACAACCTACAACACAGTTAGGCTTATACTTTATACCTTATAGCTTCCTATTCACTACATGCTCACTACATAGGGTATAACATAATGGCATTGTAGAACTTACATAGTGCACTAGATTAAAGTATTGGCACACTAGTCTTCGTTTGGCTGCGCTCGCTGCAGGACAAACTCGCTGTGTATTGTGCTCAATAGTTCGCCCTATGAGGTAGACAAGCATCAGCGCCATGCCGTTGGATTCGTATTTTAACGTAAAATAAGCTACAGGTCTGTTTCTTTTTTTCAAACTTGTGATCAATTTGCGAATTTCAAATAGTATTACACGAATCAGCTAGCTGGCTACATAAAGAATGCTCGATTAGTCGATTACGCGCGTTCATCGCTAGTTCTTTTCCTCTGAGCTCTCACCTTGAGGCGGACCTGCTCGTAAAGAGTGATGGGTCTGTTGCTAAAAGTGATGGCATTGCAGAAGCTGGCCTGCCTCTTAACGCTCCTCTGGGCCCCGTCCATGACGATCTGCGAGCCCTTGGCACTGGGGTGGAACAGCAGCGGGCTGACGGGCATTCCCACGCATGGCTGTAGCGGCAAGCAGCGCTTCGGCTTCTGGTGGCATCGGTGAGTGGAGGGAGGAAACGGGCCGCCCAGAGAGTCTGACACGCGCACACACACACACACACACACAGAGAGAGAGAGCGAGTTTGTGCGAATATATCTAACAGATTTTACGTACACTGAGAAAAAAGGTCCTGTACCAGTACATTTTTGTTACCCAAGATACAAATAATGTAATAATGTCCCCTCAAAGGTATAACGGTGGTCTTTAAGGTCCAATAACACATCTTGAATGGGTTTTAAAGGTACACTACATTCACTTTAAAATGTAACTAAAAGGTACATAAGATTGAGTGTACCAGGTGGAGTTTATTATCTTTCTTTCTTCTTCTGAGAGTGTATACATACCATAGCAGTGTGCATTTATTTATTATTAAAAGCATCATTGTGACAAATTGCTTTGGCAAAATTGTATAAAAAGCTGTCACACCAATAAAAGCAAGAGAGAACGATGACACAGTCGTTTTGGGGAAAAAGACCCTTGCTAACCATAATCTTATGTGTATTCTAAACTGTCTGCATGACTCTTCATTATAGAGTCTCTAGAGGGAAGGCATTTGTCATTCCAGGTTTAGGGAACTACTAAAAAAAAAAACATCGACTTAAATCATAAAACTTCCCTCTGCAAACATTTAGTAATACAGCGCTCACAAAAATCCTTTCCCGAGAATATCCTATTTTTGTGGACACAAAAAACCTAATGCGCTCTTACGGTATTCTTTAGTTCATTTACCTGTATTGCGTCTTTATATGTAGTTAATAAAACTTATAAACGTATAAGCCTGTTACACTTTCATGCTAGAAATTATAATGAGACAAACTGGGGTTCACATCAGTTTGTATTGTACTCATCAGATGAGTAACCAAGCTGTTGGTAAAACCTTAAAACCTTTTGGAAAAACTAGTTATCGTGGCCTTTTTTTTAAAGACCGTCCCATATGAGCAACACAATTAACACACACTTCTATTTCCCCATAGAGGTGTCATGTCTTTCAGGTTATGTCTTTAAACCGATCATCTTCTTTAATCTTATAATGGAACTTGTACATATAATGGAAAGTACTTAGTGCTACTCCCCAGTGTTCAATCCTCAAGCATCTGCTCGGGAAACAACAGAACTTTCTCGAGCAAACTATTCAATTTCACTCTCAGCCTTTTGAAGTGAAAGTACAAAACACATCAGTGGGCTCTGCAATGTATTGCTTTCTTGTTTCTTGCATCCTGTTCTTGTATCAAACAGAATCCTCATCTTTGTTCTTCCCTTTCAATTTATCAAGGTGTCATGGTGACATTATCACTGCGCTCCACTGGGTTTCTGCAGGCTCTGCTATTATGACCTCTGAATTGTAAAATGTTAGGTTGCTGTGGTGGTACTACCTGGTCACCACTGATAAGGCAATGCTGTCCCGAGGCAAGGGATTGTCAGGTCAATAAATGTAGACCTTTGTTGTCTCTATCCGGCAACACACAGGCTAGTTGTTCTGCTAAAACATTATTAAGCTTACCAAAAGGATTCCCATTTGTTTCTGTGTTTGTGTGTGTATACGCGAGAGACAATTAATATGAAGATAAGTGGGTGTGGGTTCAACTATTCGAGACCACATAAAAGAGTTTGTCTGTCTATGGCTGCCTGTGCAACGGTGCATGAAGTATGTGTGTATGCAGGAGTGTCTGGGTGTGTATTTGTGTCTTTTTTGGAGACGATCATTGTGAGTAGCCCGTGTGGTTGGCGCAGGCTGAAATGAATGCATTAGCAAGCACCAGAGCCGCAGCTGTCACAGAGAAAATGGAGGTTAAGTGGGAGCTCATGTTCCTTAGCAACTCTGCACCGACTACACCCCATTCAACTGAGCGGAGACCAGTCGTGCTGATTTTCTTATGAACACTCAGAACTGGAATGAAGGACAGATCGTGGTGGATCAGTGAAAAGGTCTGTATTGTGAAAAAAATCTGTGAAAGGGATTTTGCCCCCAACAAGCAACTATTAAAGAGATTCTATTATATCCACAAATTAAACCAGCTTTGTGAAAACAACAGTAAAACAGTAAAGTCACGTTGATTGGGTATTTATTATATTAACTGCAAAGGGAATTAAAGATTTTTTTAAGGAGTACCATAAAAAGGCTTCCTGAGGGAAATAGCTAAAAAGAGGTGTGTAAGGGATGAGAAGGTTCTGCTGCAATGACGGCAAGCTTTTCTTTTTACAGAATGAATTTGGAAGTTGCATTTTCTGTATCCCATTGATTTATCCTGTATGGTATATAATCGGCAATCGACCAAGTGTGCCAATACTTTAACTGACCATTTTAAGTTAAACTAGGATGCAATGTTAAAGGTGAGCACAGATTTGGCTAATGACCTATCAGACGACTTTCAAAATGTTTTTATTTCTGGAAAAACTCGAAGGCGTTGTTGAGCCTATAAAAACAGAGTCTGCATGCTGCTGCTTAGAGAAGCTGAAGTGGGAGTCGATCTAAAACTCTCCACCTGCTCGACCTTTTCTCCTTTCAGTTGTAGTAGCTTAAAAAGTAACTGTGAACTTTCTACTCTCCGGTCCCCACCATGGCACGGATCTTTAGTTTTGTGATGTTTAACTCCAGAGAGCTCGACTCGGTTGAGGTGGTCTGATTATCCACATAATTAAAAAAGGAGGTCAGAGATGTCATCTGCATTTTCTGTGCTTTCGTGTGCTGGGGTGATAGAATGAAGTAGGTGAGTTCTGTAATTGAGTTGAATCTCGACTCCTTGGTAGATAGGAGAATAGTGTCCAAACTGTGGATGTCTTCGACCCCTCCATAGCATACAAGCATCAATCAATACTCATCAAGAGAACCTTCAGCTCCAGCCATTGTGTAGCAAACTGTGCTGTAGGAAGTCGTTCCTGCTAAATGCTATCACACTGTACAACTCTTTTACTGTGAATCAGGACTTGGACAATAACAATAACAATGTGTTTTGCCTAATAAGCAACACATGGTGTACAGAACATCATACACTACATCATACACTACAATTGCATTGTAATCTTTGCACTCTCAGAAAAAAAGGTACTAAACTGTACCTTTTCTTGTTGCTGGGGTGGTATCCTCAAAGGGTACATCTTTTGTACTTTTAGCATGTATATTTTACCTTGGATGGTGCATGTAGTGTACCTTTAAAGCTTTACTCTGAAAGCGAATTAAAGGACAACAGTGGTCCTTAAGGTACCTTTAATTATGTTTATGACAAGGAACACCGCGATTTGGCGGTGTTGGTGGCGCGGTAGCACGCAGCGGCCACTCCGGGTCCAGGATATATGGTGTTTTGTTACTTGTAGCCCGTTTTCAAAAGATTATTTTATATGTAATGTTCGTCAGAAACATCGGTGAACATGTCTATCATCGCCAGACCCTGCTGGACATCGGAAAACAAAACTTTACTCTTTGTAACCATGGACCTTTGAAGAAGCTACGCGACTTCGTTATTCTTTGTGAGCCGGGCCTCGGGGCCGCAGCATTGCCTGATGCCGTCGGCCAGGAGAGGGGACGCCACAAGCCAATACATTGAAATGAAATGTCGTTTCTACAGGACCATGGTGCAACACGCAACAATACAGCAGCACGCTATACAGGACT
>JAOUQW010000025.1:5224987-5235144 GCA_028565825.1 Olivaichthys viedmensis | reverse complement strand
GCCCCTGGAGCAGGGAGGGTTAAGGGCCTTGCTCAAGGGCCCAACAGTGGCAGCTTGGCGGTGCTGAGGCTTGAACCTTTGACCTTCTGATCAGTAGCCCAGTGCCGTAACCACTGAGCCACCACTGTACAGTAAACTACCCTAAACTGCCTTGTAAAATGTTGTACATTTTAGTTGTATTACTATTTTATTTTGTAAATCCCCATTCTGTAATATGCCATACCCACAACCATGTGTACAAAACCCAACCTGGCTCAGCTGGAGAGCACACACTTGTCACATCACTTCCTAGGTGATACTTTTTTTTTTAAACCCTCCCCTACACAATATTAAACAGTTTCAGAAAATCTATGCCTTTCTCTTTTAAACTTATCAGTGTTTATAGAAGGAATAGGAATATTAGGTTTCTCACAGTGACCACTCTGACGTGAAGAGATCCATGAGTTACAAGCTCATGTATACATGTGTTTTCACTTTCTATATCCGTAAAAATATTTATAAGGTTCAAGCTGCTGCTAAATCATCACTCTCACTCTGAGATAGTATGGATTCCAGAATTGATTTTAGTGCTGTACGGTGTTTCTGTGCAGCGAAATTTCGACTCTTACTGTTCCATGTGGTAGTAGTTTCATCCTTCACTCCGATCAATAAGATAGACTTTTACGTTGCAGTTCCAATCACACTGGCATGTTTTTTTGTTTTGAAATGTCCGGCAGCACTAATATGGCCCAGCTGTGGAATATTTTCATACATTTTGCTGAGGCGCATTTGATTTTGCATTAATCAGCGGCTGTGTTGATGGAGCGGTTGAGAAATCATCGTTGGAATGATTTCGGAGGAGATCTGGGATTTGTTGTGGTTTGCAGACAGTCGCCTCAGTGTGCTAGCGTATTTTGGTTCAGCACTAGCAAATAGTGGTACTTTCAGCTCTGAAGTTACTTTAGGTCAGAGTTGCCTTTAAGCTTAGACATCAGTAGTCAGCATGTTGTAAGTCTATTTTAGTGATCAATCATGATATTTTGAAATTGCAAATTACCCCTAATCACACTTGTAAATGATTCTGTTCCATTACCTTTTCCCCCATTAAAACCAGATTTTTACCCTATTTATACTGCATAGCCTGTTGTAGTCATTTCTTCACTGGTTCATTGGCATCTCCTCTCCAAATCAATCCATCACCAATGCCCATAGAGCTGCTGCTCAATTTGGATGTTTTTTCTTAGAATTTTTTGTATTTTGTGTAATGTATGTTTCTGTTTGAATGTTTGTATTCTGTTCTCGTAAATGGAACTAAAAAGTAACCACAAATTCAATTTACATTGTTAAACAATGTTGAACAGTTAAACTTGATTCTGATCTGGATCTCATTCTGTTCGCCTCATTTACTGTCCTGGTACAGCCATGTGTTCCTTCCATTAAAGCAACGGCAGAAATGTAATGGTTGATCTGTTTTATGAAACAAAGAAACCCAAACTTCCTCCGCTTTGTCTGGAATTCAGCTGTTCGTTTGCATGACTTTTCAGGTACAAGAGATCAATAGGATTTTTCTAAAAACCAAAGTCGGAAAAATTAATTCAATACAATCTAAAAGGTCAGAGGACCACCAATGGATCTGCACAGATCTGATTTGAAACGCTGGATCCGTATCGGATCGAATTTGACATATTGACTTTCTTTCTGATCCACTAATGTATTTTATGCCATGAACATGTGTGATGTTGACCGACATGATGCGGCTCTTGCACATGAACACATTTTGTCTTAAAACCCGCCGCCATCACACCTCTAATTTTCGCATAACTCAAGCTTAAAGAGAGTCGCTTGGTTACTAAGAGAATGTAAGTATCAGGTATTGGTCGAAACTCAAAGCTCTGATAAAAAGTGGGATTGGTACTTTTCTAATCAACAACCAATATCCCAGCCTCACTATGTTCACTGTTTTCTGGAGATTTCCAAGAATGACAGTATAACACTGTGCTAATGACAGTCTTTGGCTTTGGTAAAAGGTGTCACAGATATTGTAAAGGTTATGGATCTGGTGTGAGAATGGATGAAATGGAAGAAATAAATTGAGTTTTCTCAAGCAGACAGATATAGATGGTGATATTACCAGTTCCTTCAATTTTGCTGAGTGCTTATCAGTCCCAGCTAGCATCAAGTCTGGCACTGGGAATTACTGTGTTAAGGCGCGTTTCTACTGTAGGAATCTTTTCAGTAACTTATTTAGTAACTCAGAAACTTTAGGTGTGTTTACTTCAGATGAAGCAGGGCTGATTTTAGTTCCAGACTGTTGTTCCTGCTCCAGAGAAACTGTCCTTTTCTGCGGACTAGGAATTATTGGGGTGGAGCTTGCCTTACTGAACATCGCCAACAGGTCAAACACAAGCTTTGAAGAGCCATGTTACCCACTATTTTTTTTTTTTTAAAGAAAACTGCATTTAGCTAACAAGTTATGACCAAATCTTGTTTTATCCCAGAGGCAGCGCAGCACAACTGAAAAGAAATTGCATTTAGCTGGTTTAACATCAACAGCCCACAGCTGGTTTAACATCATATTCACACAACAAAGCAAAACAATAAAGAACAACACAACTTCGATCTCAACAGTTTGCATCATTTATTATTTTACATAATGACCACTGTTCCTACATTCATTTATCTTCAGTAACCTCTTACAACCTGGACAGGATTACTCATTTACTCCTGGGGATAATTTTGAGTAGCCAATCTACCTACAGGCATGTTTTTGGGAGGTGCGAGGGAACTAGAGGAAACCCAGGAAGAACATACGAATGTCCACACAGACAGTAACCCGAGTTTAGGATAAAACCCCGGACCCCGGAGCTGAGAGGCACCAACACTACCTGCTGCACCACCAACAGTTTCTGCAGTGCGCTAGAATCGCAAACCAGGAACTCTGTAGTTCTACTTCAGGAGAGTTCTAGAATCTTTTACACCTTCGAAAGCTTCTAAAATCTCGGAGGAAAGGCATCCTTAATCACTCTGGCTCAGAGACAGTCCAAAAGTTCACTCTTGAATCCTTTAAAATTCAATCAGGAGAAACCACAAACGTGGTCAGAACAAAAAAACAATCAATTTCTACACTGACATTGGTGCTTTTTGGCCTTTTTCTTGTAAGAACTGATTTCAGATAAAGTAGCTAAAGGGTAATTTGGCTAGGGTGGGTGTGAAAGCTGATATATGCACAGTGGCTAAAGACACCTGGGATCTTAACTGTCACACATAATTTACGGCTTAGATTTTTTAGGGGAAAGTCCAACCGGTACAATGCAAATGCATACTGAGTGATTTGGGGTAAACATTAACTGAGTTTGAGCAGCTGGGAGATGGTTTATCACAGTCAAAAGCCACAGGAGCATATCGTACACACACACACACACACACACTGATATATGCTTATCCCTGAGGTCATAAACCTGAGATCAGTGTGTGTGTGTTCATTATCTCTAAAACATATTAGGAAATCAGTCTTTGCCAGTCACAGTTCAGGATAAACTACGCAGCACCACTAACACCAGATACCACACCTAATGTAATGAATATTAAACAGAGATGAATGACAAAAAAAAGGTATAACTTCAACATTTGCAAGGTTGCTAGGGTTAAGTACAATATTGTGTGTGCATGTATGTCCAGAGGCTATACACCCAATATCCTTCGTATTCCTCCTCTCCGTGCACATACACCAATTTCCATTATGCCTGAGGGCCAGTTCCTATCCTCTGAGACATCGTAATCAGCAAGCTGACAGACGCATGTCCTCTGCTTGATACCGCTCTCTTTCTCAAGTCTGGGAATGCTGAAGGGTGAAGGGTAAAACTAGAAGATAATAAGGTAGAAGGTGGAGGTCCTTGAGGTGAAAAGAGAGCTGTGCCAAAGTTTAGCACTGATTTAAGCTCCTGGGCTACGTTTGGTCAGACAATTCAAACTGTTGGTTCTGTATTCATGAATGTAGAACATTGGCTTTTCAGTTCCAATTCAGAGCGCTTTCATATGCAAATATAGCCAACAGTAGAACTCTGAAATTCAAGACAAACTGGACTGAAAATCTAAACCGAAAAACAAGGGTCAGGTTATTTTTTTCTTTCTTTCTTTTTTAATCCAGTTTAAAAACATACTTGTTTAGCGTAGCCTATTTGTAGTTCATTGGTCATTTATCCTATTAATTATACTTTTCATTACTTGTAGTATTTTTTCATAGATTTATAATTAATTTAATAATCAGTGTAGTGATTTCATTAATGTGCTTTATCATAAATACTTTGATCTTTATATGTAAAGCACCTTAAGATTTTGGATGCAAAATGGAAAAGTGCTATATAAATGTGAGAAGATTTATTTCTAATCATAAAATAAGTGAACAAGGTTAGAAGGTTAGGGAGGCGATAAGGGTGGGCAGGCAGTGCCCATTCTATCCAGCGTCTTGCCCAACCAATCAAACTTTTTTTTTTTCTTATAGTCAGTATTTGTGCTCATTTTTGATTGGCCAGACACAAACGTCATTCGAACAGTCTAATCAAATGGCTTAATGTAACGCCATTTCACATAACTCATGTGACATGAGCCTTGTGAGTGTGCGAAGACCTGAAAGCTTAATTTAAATAACAGTTAATGCTCCATATGTACAGTTTCAAGCTTTCACTTTTTTCTTTTTCACGTTCTTTTAAACGTTTGGTTTAATGTAGTTTAATTCTGCATTTTGTTGTGTTTGTACTTAAATAACGTTAACGGTCTTGAGATTACAATTTTGGGCTACACATCAAAATGATCTTCAATAACCTATAATTATGTTCAACTTGGATGCCCAACTAAAGTTTTGTAATGCCCACCCAGTCAGTGCACTCTAGAACCGCCCCTGGAACACATTATCCGACAATAATCGAGGCGATAGTAACTGAAACAAAGGAAAATCGGCAATGTGGAAGTAAACTAAAAATAACGTAGAACGAAACGCAAATACAGGTAAAGATAGCAATGATATAGAAGTTAGACTAAGACAAGGACATCAAAGATAACAAGAAGTAGCATTACTAGAAAACATTTAACTAGATCGCTAGAACCGGGCAATTCTGAAAGTGACGAGGCTTTGACATAAACTAAGGTAAGCAGAATTCAAGTTTATTGTTAGCGTAATGGTAACTAGAGCAGGATACAAGGCACATAGAACAACTACACAAGGTTAAACTATCAAAGACATGAACAGGAATTACGCTGGGGTCAAGAGAGTTGGCGTTAACACGAGCTCATGCGAAGTGCAACGTTTGCAATTAGAGTCTGGGTCTTTTATTATATTGCGCATGCACTTATGGCTGAAAACCAAATGTGTCATTTTGGCCATTTTCAGCCAAAATCCAGTTAATCCTAGCCAACACCAAACAATTACATACCATCATACTCTACTATTACAGTATATACCACTAGCTTGTTAAAAAATATGAGCATTTCAGCCCTTAGTCTAAATGTAGCCTGAGATGACACATTAAACTTGGGCTAAGATGGAGATGTAGCACAAATCTAAGTGATATTTATCTCTCTCTTCCTATATTCATGTCCCTCTTACTCCGCGGTAGGATAATCTGGAGTGCAGGCCCATGTGAGGACAAGATTACATCTTTATTCCGGGTTTTTTATCCCTCTCAGCCATCTGCCACTGGTGGAGGTGGGGTGACAGTAGGGGATTATGGAACAACAGACTGACTGGAAGGGAATCAATGAAACAGAAATGTGGAGGGATAGACATGAAGAGATGAGAAGTAGAAAGGCAAGTTTAGTTTAGACATAAGGCTGGGATTAAATGTAGCAAGACATGCTGAAGCTAAACATTGTGGCGCACAAGGCGAACTCTGAAACACTTCTATTAAAGTTTGACCGTGGTAAATGATACAACGCACCACAAAAAATGAATCAACCAAATCTTGCACTCCAGGTACAAGTCTCCAGATACTGAAATATCATAATGCATATTATAATGTCCCAGTGGGATGGTTGTGTAACACTGACATGCTCGCAGCTGCTTATCCTGGCAAAAGCTCTGAAAATCTAAAGTGATATTTATAGGCGCACATACACACGCACACACACACATACACACGCACACACACACATGCACACGTACACACAGAGGTCTTTTCACTGATTCCACACATCTCCATCTAGGCCTGAGGCCCTGCATGTGGAGGTGGAGAGATGAAGTGAGAGAGAGAGGGTGTGAGGAAGAGTGTGAAAGAGGAAGGGTGGAGGGGAGACGTTCAAAAAGAGGAAGAGGTCTGAAAAGAGAGATAAAAAAAAAGAGGGCGTGATGAGAGTATCTGTTTCTCTGCTGCACAGAGGGGAAACCCCACCAGGGGAGCAGCTCATGCATGAGCTTCCTTGTCCTGAATTGCATTAAAACGCTGGCAGATGCCCCCTCGAACGTTACAGAGAAAAGCAGCGCGAATTCCGTTCAAACTCTCGTGGAACCTCCCCAAGTGCCTGTTCCATCCAGTGAGAGAATACGCAAGGCAGGCCAAGAGTCTGTTTCTGCTTAGCTATGATACATTTGCAATGATAAGACTTACAATGTCCTGCTTTTAATTCACTCAAAAGTGGTTAAGTCAAGTCCATTGTTATTGTCATCACATCCACGTACATGAATGCAGTGTGACGCAATATCGTGCCTTCAGGGTGTGACATCAAAGACAGTACAGGACCTCTGTACAAAAGAATACACATAGTGCCAGTAAAGATTCTTTAGTGCGATGTTATAGAAGAACAATTTCTGGTTTCATAAAGAACATTTTGAAGGTTGTTTTTATTTGTTGGTGGCACGAAGTACTGAAGAATGATTTCCCACCATAAATGTTTATATAATGTCTTTTTTGTGTTGGGAAATGATTATTCAGTTCATTGTAGCACCAATAGAAAATGATTTAAAAAACAAAACAAAAAAAACATCCATCGAAAGGTTGTTTCGGGAACTAAAATGGTTCTACAATGGCATTGCTCCAAGAAATTATTTGTGGCACCAGATAAGTGCAGCAAATTCTAATAAATGCATAGGACAGTGTGGGCAACTAAAAACTAGCTTTACAGAACAACAGGATCAGCACCAGGACAGCAAAATTGACTGTATGACTGTGCAAATAACATATCATAAATAGTACATGAAAGTAGTAGCCAATAAAGAATATACATAAGTAAGTTAAAGAAATAGTTCAGCATTTTTCACCCTAATCTGCATTCAGCACATCAGTAGTGTATGATAGCCACAGACAAGAATTTTGACACATTTTCCTGTACCGAGAAAATAACCTTTTTACTCGAAATGCGCTTATAATGGAAGTCTAAGGGCAGTTGTTTAATTCCGTCAATAAATATAGAAAAAAAAACAGGACTATAATAACCAAAGTTGTCTTACCAACGCTGTTCTTATGCAGTTTTATTCAACTTTCCAACACTGGGGCAATACAGGAAAAGTAATTCCGGATGCGTTACTTTGTCACATCCATGCACGTTCAGGTGGAAACTAATTACATTTGTAACGCATAACCACAAATTCTAACCTTCTGAAAAAGATGAATTGTACAGATTTAGAACTTAATTTACAAACACTTTTGATCTGAGGAAGAATTTATGAATATGTTCTACAAAAATATGTCTTGCATAAACGTTTACTGATGGATTCAACAGCTGGCCTTAGACCTTAGACATTATAAGTGAGTTTCAAGTAAACAAGTTTTCTGTTCTTTTCCCAGTACAGGGAAACGTGTTGAAATTCTCGACCATGTTAGTCATACATCCTCTACAGATGGGGTGGATAGAAATTAGAAAAACACTGGAGTATTACTTTAATGATCAAGAGGACTATATTGCACAACCAAAAAAACAGATTGGTTAATGCTATATGGGTAAAACATAAGACAAATTGATGGACAAATTAGTTTCCACTGGTGCTAAATGCTAAACCGTGCAAAAATGCAACTGTTAACATAAGGTTTAGTATCCACTCGCCTACACAATGATTGAGATCAGACTATCTGACCTGCTTTAGGTGAATGTAACTGAAGTAGTCTCTGAGAGTTGAGACATGTCGATGAGACAGTCTTACTGCCTCAGTGCTGTCTGCCTGAGGGTGTTTTTGATGCAGGAACGTGTGTTGCTCCTCCAGTGTTTACAGCCGCTTTTCCCACGCCTATGATGGCATTTACAACCAAGAAGAAAGTACATTTTGGCACCTTTCATCAAAGAATTTGAAACTTAGAAGCAAAGTTTGTGAATCATCTGTCTGTTTTGCAGACGGCTGCAACTGAATCTGGAGTGACTTGAGAAACCTGAATCCGTGTTATGTGATTTTTAATGATCCTACTTGCCTTGACAGAAGAAATACCTAGACTCAACCAGGAAGAAATAAAATATATATATTTTTTTACCTATTTGTTTAAGTTTGAGTCAAGTACAACTGTACAACACCTGGAATTGAGTTATGTTTAATGATGTAAGCGAACATGATAACCATGAATATGCAATTTGTACAACAATGTAATCTGTAATCGGTGGTGGAACGAATGGAAAGAACACTACCTTATGAGTAATGTGTTTGTTTTGTTGGAGCTCATTTCTTCTTCTGCAAACCTGCGCTCTGACTGAATCCACGCTTTGAACGCACTTTATTTTGGAGAGGTCCTTGCGAGTGTCTCAGATTTGTTTGCCTCAGTCGTACATGTGTGGGAGGTTATGGAAATAGCTGCATCTGGCCTGAATTTCGAGTTGTGTTTTGTTGGCAAAGTACACCTTTTATTTCCTTTAAATCGGCAATCAGGCCTGCACTCAGAGAACTACTTTCAGTCACTAAAAAATGTTGACTCCAAAAGGTCATGGCTGAACAATTAATTTAAAACGGAGTCACTGGCCAACATCAGCAGACTCGTATTGTCTTAAAGTCACTCAAGGTCACTGGTTTTCTTATATGTCATAGAACTCCATTATAGGCTTTTGGAAAATTGAATGCAGAAAATATGACAGCATCGGCTTGATATGAAAAACAGTTGTTACTGAAACTGAAATAACACAATGAAATAACACAATATGAAACTTGGATCCAACAGACCGTCCACCATTGGGGCTGCGGTGAACTGTAACAACAAGAGCTGTCAATTTCTAATTACCCTTCTTTCTTGTCATACTGGTCTTGACTTGCAACTGTTTTGGGTTTAAAAGTGACTCTGGAACCCTATGAATATATAGCAAACACATGCCTTTATATGTGTCTGTCATGTGTTTACAAATCTTCATCTGTACAGCTAGTGGTAATTTAAAAGACCCCTTTGAAGTGCACACAAATTGTGTTTATTCTGTTTATTCTTATGGGAAAGGTCACGTTCTGCAGGAGAGATATCTGCACTATTATTAAGACAGATGAAAGCAGCATATGGTATATTTTTAGAGATGGACCTTTTACCATTAAGTCAGAGTCTTCCAAGTCTGTCTCTTTCTCTCTCTCACACACACACATAGCATGTCTCTCCAGTGACCCATAAGCACAAATGCATCATTGCTTCACCACTGCATAATAGTCTAATTGTATAATAGCCATGAACTACATGTCCTAAGGTATGAATAGAGCTTATAGCTCATCTAACAGACTCGGTTCTTACACAGAATATTAAATTGCACTTTATAATCCCTTTTCCTCATTTAACATAAACTATTAGCGCACATCAGGTGCTGGGATTTCCTTCCTAGAATGCTCTTTAATACAACTCATCTTGAATGGCTGATTCCAATTATACAGATTGGCGTTTGGTTCAAATTTAGTTAACACAGAGCTAAATTCACGTTTTTGCTATTTAAAACGCAGACTTTCTCAGTACTTCTGTAAAAAAAAAAAAAAAAAGATTTGGGGAGCGTTACGTACGAGTTCAGTTTGTGATCTCACAAAATAGGCTCAATAACTTGAAACTGTCACATCTGATATGTTAATTATTCGAGGATGGTGTGGTACCCGAAAACTTTTAGCTGCAGAGCCTAACTAAATTAGCTTTAATTAGGGTTAGTGAAAAGCTAAACAGTTTTTGTTGTTAGGTGTCACGCGCCCGGCTGAGCGCGAGACAATAGCGTGGCGGTTGCCATGACGACCGTCACGTGCCCGTTTATGTTGT
>JAOUQW010000025.1:5202908-5224887 GCA_028565825.1 Olivaichthys viedmensis | reverse complement strand
TATTTTATTTCCATTCTATGTTTATTGTTATGCACCAACATACCAAAGCAAATTCCTTGTATGTGAAAACCTACTTGACAATAAACCTAATTCTGATTCTGATTCTGATTTTTTAACAGGCCTTTCAGGCAGAAGCACTTGTCATATATGTGTTGTTTCTTTTTCTTTAGGCCAGTAGAGGTCACTGTTGAACAGGCTGAACAACTGAGCAAGAGTGTGTGCAGGCTGCTATTCATTGCTCACTCTGTCATGTTCCTTTCAGCATTTACTCAGCCATCCTAGCCTCAGCTCCACATGGGGGAAAAAGATGGTTGTTCCCACCCCTACTGCAGCCCCATTTTCATGCTATACTCTGTGCTAGACCTGATCTTCAGCAAACATACTCCAGCAGTAGACATCACAGCAACCCCTCTCCACTTCTCCACTCTCCCTCCATGGCCTCCCTATCCACAAATCCTCACATATGCTTCCCCCACTCACCACAATCTCCACTCCATCTCCCTTTTGTCTCTGGCTTCCACCATCATAACCACCCTACCAAACCCTGACTCATTTTCTTCTTTTCTCTCTCTCTAATTTCCTAAAGATACTTTCCTCTTCACTCTCTTCCTCACTTAACCTACTTTGCATACTTTCCTCTTCACTCTTCCTTGCCTAACGCAGCAACCGGAAAGAATTAAGAATAGCTAAATAAAAGTGGAGGACATTGCGACTACTGTAGATAAAGATCTCTCCTCATACTGTTCTCTTCTTTTAAATAAAACTTTGTCCAAAATTACTGATGCAAATCATCCTTCTACCAAAAAAGACGTGAAGCATCTCAATCTGATACATGCAGCCTTTTTGTAATTTTCTCCCTCTCCAAACTCCCTAACATGTTTCACTCCTCTTTCTGCAAATAATATTCTACACTTACTCCAGTAAACCCACCCCTGTCCAATAGACCCCATCCCATCCATGATATGCTTTAGCGAAGTGTTGGACGATCAATTATCATTCTTGCACATGTCTCACACCTTACTCGGTCATGCATTTTCTCCTGTACATAAGGAGGATTTAACCATTTCTCTCTAGGAAAGTCACTCGGGTGCTTGTTCAGTCCCTTTTGTCATCTTGAGGCTAGTCTCAGCATCGGACGCCCTGTCCACGGCTCACGAAGCATCTGATTATTTTGTACATTTAGCTGGCCACAAGCTTCTGAATCTAGAAGGTTTGATTGGCTATTCGCACTTCCATGCATATGCACTTTCGTCCACCAGTCCCCAACAGGAAAACAAACCTTTGAACACTGATACAACGAGCTTTTCGGAGCAACATATAGTCACTGTATTTTAAAGAAATAGTCTTCAAAAGTTATTAAAGAGTTTTGTTTGAAACAGTGGTGTGTGGACGTGGTTTGGCAATGTCAATCAAACAGTCTCTAAGTAGGCGGTTCTTGTGTTTAGTGACGAAAAAGGTATCAGACTCTGTGGCGACACCTAGAGATCTGGCTTACGAAACTATGAGACCTGGCTGATCCAGAATGCAGCAGTTCGACTTCTCTCTAGGCCCAAAATCCATACCGGACGCGTTTTTGACGCGCGTCACACTCTGCAGTTACCCTTCCATTTTAACAAGCATGTCAATCCACACCAGCTGCGTCAGAGCTGCGTCAGAGCAGCGTCAGAGCAGCGTCAAACTCGAGCGCTCGCGTCACGCTGCCTTTGTTTTAAGCGTCATGTCAATTCTTTTTTTTCAGTGAAGCGCAAACTCCATAGAAATCCATTGAAATCACAAAATCACACTTTCTATACACTGTGAACTTCATTTGAAATCATAATCTACAAAGATGTCATGATTGTGCACCCTGTAGTTGCATAGCAAAGTGTTTGTGTGGTATATTGCCACGCTTTTCACCGTTTCATTGCGATACATCACAATTAAATAAATGTAATACCAAATGGAAGAATGAAGTCTCAGGCACATATCTAATTTCAGTATGGAGTTATAGACAGTTAAGTAGCACTTGTGACAACTTGCCCCATCTGTGGGTAAGTAGTCACACTGGGCTTTTTTTCTTTTTTTTTTTTCTTTTCTTTCCTCAACAAATAAGAACACAACCATTCAAGTCATTGTGATTTTATATTTATTTTATTTCAAATTCCAAACCAAATCCAACTTAATCTTGCAACCAACAATGTCCATGACATTCCCCTACCCACATCCCCTATCAATCATCTCTGTGATGAACAACAGTAGAAAGTCAGCAGCTGAGACGCGGCCGGTGTGGATTGACTTTGGTCTTGACGCGCGCGACTCATGAGCGACGCTTAAGGCTGTTTTATATTAGACGCACCGCGTCACAGTGCCACCTAGGGAATAGGAGAAATATAAAAAGTGATTATAAAAAAAAGGGGGAGTATAAATTGCTTTTCGATCGTGGTGACCGCGCGCCCCTTTCGTCGTCATTAGAAAAAAAAAAAACGCGTCCGGTGTGGATTGGCCTTTAGTTCGTTCATGGCACTCCACTAATGTTTTCCCCTTACAGGCTCACTTTAGCTGCCAGCATTACATTTAAAACCCTGATGCTTGCGTGCAAAGCCAAAAATGACCCCCTGGATCATGTTTGATCCAGTGTATGTGTGTCTGTGAAAGAGAGGGAACTGATGCATGGTTCAGTGCTTGGTAGTTTGATAGTGAATGAGGAAGTGGGTGGTGCAGAGGCACATATGCTTAGCATATTTAGATCCTCACATTCATGTACATACGCTTTGCCTTGTCTCATTATCAGGACTAGGTCAAATGCAGGTAAGGAAGACTTTTCTTGTCTTTGACTGTAAAAATGACCTTTTTAAAAATGTCTCTGTTGTCTTTTTAGGACTAAAGCTAGTTATAGATCTAACATATCTGTATTGTGGTTTGTTGTCTTTCTATGCCTGTCCAGACACAGAACAACATGGATGTAGTTTCAGGAATCCTGACCCAACTAAGAGAGTCTCTGTAAGTGTGATAAACATTGAATTACTTGTCAGCATTCAGATGACGCCAGTAATTTAGAAATAGCTTCAGTATTTAGGTTTGGATCAGCGGTATTGAACAGTTCAATATAATTTGGGCTCTACACTCTTATTCAATGGATCTACCAAAAAAAAAGGATGGCAACATTATTGCAAAAAATATATATCTTAATGTTAATTTGTGTAATGTCAACTTAATTAACTGGTTTAAAATGTAACCATGAAAAGCAAGTTACAAAATAGGAAAGCCAATGACAATGTGTAATATTTACCTTACCCGAGTTGTTTAAAAGATGCACTGTGTTTTTTCCCCTGAAATTTAAAAAATATTTTTTTTTTGTCTGATGATTTAGCTAAATGCATTTAAAATGCAAGTACATATTAGAATTCAGTGTAAGCATTTACCAATAGTTACTTTGTGGTATTTAACCTTATAATTCCAATGTTTTTAACATTCAATAGTCTAAATCTGTCCCACAAAGGTTGCCACAAAAACCACACCAGTACCACTACGGGGTATTTAATTCATAATGTAATATCAATAGTGAAGTAGATCTTAATCAAATTATGAATCATTTTTGGACAGATTATTGATTAATTTTTAGGCATCAATTTATGTCAGAATCATCCTTATTTATATATTATCCATCCTTATATATATATTGTATATACACACAGACAGTATATTTTGTAAAATGTACTAGGACTTTTTTTTATCAGTAATTCAACTTCCTAGTTAATCAATTACTAGTATTAGTACCTGGGTTTATTTTTTAACATGTTTTTTTTCTTAGGCTGTCTGCTAAACAGCGTCTAGCAGTAATAATGGCCTTTGCATGGGATGCGTACTCCAAGCCCTGCCCATCAGACTCTTGTGAGTTGTTCACTCTTATTTTCCTGTGTCTTCTCGTCTCCTCAACCATCTCCAGCCTCCTGTTTGTGTGGATGGTGTTCAGTTTGGCCTATGACCATTTCGGGGCGGCTGTTGTAACTGGGGTCTGTGCATGTGTCATGCTGGCGCTGCTGCTCCTGGTTCACCCTGTGCGCTGTGTAATAACAATGACCATTCCTTCACTGGGCACCAAACAGGGGCGTAAGATCCTCCTCTCCACTGCACTGCTGTATGTCATCTCTACCTGCGTTCCCAACATGATCCACAACGTCAGCCTTAGCCTCCACATGCTTAAATGCGGTGCAGGCAATGTCACTGAGAGTGTGTTGCAGTCCAGCTGGGTGCCCAACAGAGCTCTGGGTGACATTAAGGATTTTCTGTCCACCCTGCCTTCCATTTCTCAGACCAGCTACTTTCTCCAGGTGGAGAATCGTGTGGATGTGGACGGCCTTAAGAAAGACCTGTCCGATGCATCTGAGAGTGTAAGAGCAGAGCTGGAACTGATACACCACAGAATATCCCAGGTTTCCAAGGTTATCAAGAAGTTGATCGCTGCGCTGTTCATGGCATTAATGGGTATTAGCTCAGTGGTGTATGTGAAGGGCTACCTGATGCACATCAAATATGATAATGTGTATCAGTCACAGCAGCTCATGGAGGCTCTGAGAAGGGTGAGCAATAATGACAAGCTGCCTGAGCGCTACCGGAAGAAGCTGGTGAAGACTTCGGGGGTGCGAATGAGTATGCATGAACTGCAGCATGGTCTCTGGGGGTTGCTGAGTCTGCTATTCTATGCTCTGTTGTGTGGGCTGATGCTGGGCTTGGATCATTTCGTCTATTGGACACAACAGCTACTGTTGGAATGGGCCTCGGACATCCCTGAGATGCATGCTGCTATTAACATTGACATGACAGTGAGTGCAACACTACTTACTTTGTGAAGTCCAGTGACATACAGAATGTTTTAGTAGACATCAAAATAATTCTGTAATGCAACAGTACATTAGCCTGCTAGCTTGGAAGCATATTTCTTTGACATTGATTTATGAACCATATGCCTAATAATTAGCTACGGCCATGAGCACTTCTCTGCAAATGCAAAAATAGCTGTTATGCTGTCACGTTTGCCAGAAAGAGCTGAAGCCATTTCTAGCCAACAAAAGCGGAACTTAAATTTTGACAGTACAATTTAGTTGAACGCCAGTTTCCTGGAGATAATTTTCAAGGCAACTAAAGTATTTTACATATAATATTAATTTTCAAAAACTCTCACACACTCATGGATATATTACAAAAGGTTTGACAGATATTTTCAGTATTTAATTATTCTTACTTGCAGATAACAGCCAAGTACATTTGCTTATTCGAAGAGAATTTAAAGAAAATGCATCAGAATTATTCCTACACTGTGGCAATGCTGCCTCCGGGGTGTGTTCTCTCGCTCTCCGCACCAGAACGCTCTACCCTGACCTCCATTTGTCTCTTCCTGGCCATTGGTTTCATCATGCTGCTGGGGGAGGTGTTTGCTCGCCGCCTCAGGCGCAAAGTCTGTGCCTCCTTCTATCGCAGTCGCGAGGAGCAGCGCACTGTGTACCTCCTAAGGAAGATTATAGAGAAGAGAGAGAGACCAGTGGAGAACGATGACTGAACTGTGTACCTCGTCATCAGTCATCTGGAAGCAGATCCTTGTTTTTAACTAGAGCTTATAGAGCTTAATTTTGCATTGACATAGATTTTTGCACATACACTCACCGAGCACTTTATTAGGAACATGTACACCTTCTCATTCATGCAATTATCTAATCAGCCAAACATGTGGCAGCAGCGCATTTGATTTTGACCGTGGCATGATTGTTGGTGCCAGACGAGCTGGTATGAGTATTTTTAAAACTGCTGATCTCCTGGGATTTTCACGCACAACAGTCTCTAGTTTACTCGGAATGATACAATAAAGTAAAAACATCCAGTGAGCGGCAGTTCTGCAGATCCTGTTGATGAGAGAGGTCAACGGAGAATGGCCAGACTGGTTTGAGCTGACAGAAAGGCTACGGTAACTCAGATGACCACTCTGTACAATTGTGGTGAGCAGAAAAGTATCTCAGAATGCACAACGCGTCGAACTTTGAGGCGGATGGGCTACAAAGGGAGGCCCTACCCAGTAATAGTATATTATTCCTAATAAAGTGCTCGGTGAGTGTATATCTGTAGTGAGGACCCATGGGGTTTCCTGAAGTCCCATGGCAGGTTTTGCGCTATGCTTAACAATTTTAAGTCAATGAACATTTGTTATAACATGTTGGTTTACAACAACCCATTTTTAGAATTTTTTTTTGGATGGAATTGAGATTTGCTAAACTTCATGTTTAGTCATCATCATTATTCCATCCCTTTTTTATGCATTACAGTGAAAAAAAATCACACAAGTACAAATAGACAAATAATTAGAAAAAGGAAGTAATACTCAACGACATGCATAGCAACAAGTCAAACAAGTGTGGAAAGAGAAATCAGCTTCCAAGATAATGTAAAAAGGAGGACCAAGTTTCTCCAAAGGTTGAGCTATTTCTTAATGGATACATTGCTTTTGTTTTTCCAGTTAAGTAATTTGACCTTTTTAGCAAAAGTTAGTTATATTAATATTAAGGGTTTAAGATTTTTGGGTGTTGGTAATGTTGAGATGTCACTTCGTAACGCTATAATGGCACATATGGGGATGCTGAGGTCTAGAACCTCAGATTGCTTGCCCATGGCCTCTGTCCAGAAGTTCTGCATATAAAGGCAAAGCCGAAAATCATTAAAGTAATCATCTGCTCTTAAAATTGTCCAGAAATTCTATGAGCGAAAACCATTCTTTGGACTTTAAACAAGTTAAGTCATAAAGTCAACAAAAGAAGAGAAGCTAAACATACCTGTATAACATTTTTTTTTTTAAATACTGTGATATTTTTTAATCGTGAGACAGTGTTGGTAACCATAGATCTACGGGTATCACTAATGGTCTTTCAGCATGTTGCTGAGAAAACAGTCTTCTAAGATTTGCACTGGTGAAATACGATATGTATATATTTAAGATTGGACTTCCGCATTTAAATGAATAGCAGCCTGGAGCCTCATGTATAAAACCTGGTGTAGATTTGACACTAAAATACATACACATATACATACACGCAAAGCTTGGAAAGTCGCGTTCAAAGTGAAATTGCGCACACAAACGTGAGTCTCTCAGCCTCAAATTGTCTCCAGCCAGAGATACAGGCATATACAGGTTTTGGAATATACAAAAGACGATTAAATACCTTGCTTTTGGTGACTGACTTTTAGTTTGTATTGGAAAGAGCACCAGTTTAAAAGAATTGAGAAAGCAGGCTGTACATGCAGGGTTATGCCATGTTGTTTATGTCTTTATTTACACAGGCAGTATATAAGTCTGACATTAAATGCCTTATTATACCAAGAAACCAGTCATCAACCAGCCTGAAGTCTGTTCCCAACACCACTATTTCTCAGAATGAATCAATCATGAGTTGATCAAGACCAACTTGCCACTAGATTGAACACATTTGTGCATCACAGATAATTTGCACATTGATCCAGTGTTTCTGCTGGCATAACTAAATTCATTTTCTGACGGCCTCTTTATGGCAGTGTGAGCGCAATCGATCGCTTTCATTACATTTGGAAAACTGGTCGTCGCTTCAAATTTCGCAGTAATGTAGGCCTGTTCACTGTGATACACCAGAGCTTTTCCACCAGACATTACAACACAGCAGTATGATGACAATTGCCAATTGCCCCGTACTGTAACTAAGTACCCGTGCTGAATTTGGTACCAACAGTACCAAACAGGGACATATGGGATTAGCTAGAAATAGTGCAGACCATTGATTGGTCAAATGCAAAAAAATTGTTAGTCGGAGTCACTTTTCTGCACTCGACTTCCAAAAGAGGTTGTACTTGGGGTTCTACCCTCTCTGATAGGGAAACACTTTGTTGTAGGGTTCTACATAGAGCCTTTAAGGGTTCCTACAGAGGGACAAACCGAAGAACCTTTTAGGGTTCTAGATTTAACTGTACCAGACCATACGGCACAGCAGTGACCTTTCCATGGAATACAATGGAAAACCCGGAAAGTTCAGGTTGATCGTCTGCATAAGCAGTACATAAAACCAAATGTTGAGTAAAAGTTAAATCGGCTTTAAAAGTTAAAGCTCCTCAATTTTTGGTTCTGTTGTTAGTATTTACTTTTAAACTTTAAACTTAAATTACCCATCCAGCTCACTGAGAAATCCTAATTTAGGAAATCTCTCCAACGCTCCTTTGGAAATGTGCATCATAGCACTGATGACATCATACAGTTTAAGTTGAGTCTATTGTCTCGCCTGCTAGATTGAAAAAAATAAATAAAACTATTTGTTTGGCCAATTGTCTGAGATTGTTTTCTGAGAATGTCCCCTGCACAATATATTGTATTGTATTGTATTGTATTTATTTATTTATTTATGTGGATAGTGACGAAGGTGTTAGTGCTGAGTGATGGATGAAGCTGAAGCCGGCTTCTCATGGTAATCAGAGTTTTCCGCTGTGATGCACGTTGTCATATTAATCAGGGTTGCCACAGTCGAGGAGAGGAGTGGGTGGAGCTATTGGCAGCACACACGCAAGGAATGGCCATTTTTCACGACAGGAAAAAGAGAGAGAGAGAGAGAGAGAGAGAGAGAGAGAAGGTGGCATTGAGAAGGTCTAAGAGAAAGAGAGAGAAAGAAAAAGAGAGTGGCTTGCCTCTCCATTCTTCCGTTTTTTGGTCTTCTCACCCTATTTTTTTTTATCTGTCACTCTTTTGTTCTCACACATTCACAACAAGGGCTTGATTTTCATGCAGGAGCAAACATAACTTTGTGGTATAATGGCGGTGTATTGCTAATTTTTACTCCCAGTTTACTCCCAGTTGCTATTTTCATGGTCAGAAATAAACTCGCCTGCGCTGATGTGGGTGGAGCGCCGCAAAAGGGGGTGTGGCATTCAAAATTTGCCAGCACACTTTGGTCCAAACATTGCATTTATATGACCTTGAGACCTTGCAAGGCCAAAATAAATGTCACTCCACTTTAATAAAAACAGGCTCCTTTCTAACTAAATACTGTACATTTGACTGAATTATTTTATCTGTAACAAATAGGAACAAACAACTCAGTTGTGGCAACTAAATGTGAATCAGACAGTTGACGCATCATCATAACTAACGAATCAGCAAAATATCTAACAAATAAATTAAATACCAGACTCGCCAAACTTATTGCAATTATAGAGGCGAGGAATTAGCCGATATAAACGTAATGTCCTAGAGTGGTCACAGAAGCACACGAGAAGACAAGAAAACACATTTGTTGTAATTTAATGTTAGCCAGACAGTTATTTCTACCACTAAAATATAAACATGAAATCTGAAATTGTGATTTAATCGTATATTATTATGAAATTGTCACTGTACTGAGCTGCTGGTGTACACTTGGTTCTGAAAGGGAATGAGATGAGCTGATTTGATTGGATATCGCAGTAGCACGTCTAACCACACCTCTTGGTGATGTATTCGTTCGAACCCACCAGATTCGATGATGATGAGGATGACGAAAATACAGAGAATATACAACGTCTTGATCGTATGCCTTATTTCATTCAAATACAAGCCTTAGATTCTCTCTCTCAGACTAACTCTCTTAATCTCTGTCTCTCTCAGTGTCTCACTTAATCTCCCTCTCACTCTGTCTCTCTTAACCTCACTCAGACTCTCTCTCTCTCTCTCTCTCTTTCTTGCCCTCCTCAGTTCATTGCTTGCTTTATTACCATGACTACAGTGCCAAGAAAATCGATAGTGAGATAACAGCAATAATAAACATAATGAGAGCAATGAAACAGTCATAGTGGTGCTTTCTTTTATTGTTTCTCAGTATCATTATCATCCCAACCATAATCATAGAACTGTATTAACACACACACACACACACACACACACACCACGCACACATACACCACACACAGACACACATCACACACACACAAAACCGCTATTAGGAAGATCATTTAAGAGTAGGAGCTGAGTGGATCCTCCCTAGCTGTTGTGTGCAGGTATTTTACAGCCTGTGTTAAGAGCCGTGGTGTTCTTCAATGTCCCTCGGGCTGTGTCACACTGACATGCCTTTCCCAGCAATAACCGCCTGAGGTCTCTTTCAAAAAAAATTAATTGTACCTGTTCTTCTTCTGGTAACCGGCGGGAGAACTTTGGGATTTAATTCTGACATTATGTCCAAACAGATTCCTGTAGGGTTCAAAAGTGCTTTTTTTTCCCTCAGGGAAGGGAAAAAGTGAAACTCAGGCTTAGGCCCAGATTCACCTGATTCTACATATTGCTGTTTTTTGCTTTTTGTAATGGTCTGATTGTGGTGGCAGTGACTATACATCCAATTGTGTATGTAGCTTATGTCAAGTTAGTAGCACAGTATAGAGGCGCCCGTTCTTGACACGTCAAATACCCCGACATGAACGTTGCGCAGATTCGAGCATTAGAGAAGTGTGTGCGTGCGTGTGTGCGCACAGAGCGCCCGTGCATGCGCCCCTTGGTACTTGCTGCCCTAGGTCATTGCCTATGTCGCCTATGCCAGGAACCGCTACTGGTGGAACTCTTGACAGTGATTTGAATTCATCTATCGTCGAATCTGTGTGTGAAATCAGATTACACTATGAACTAGCTAGCTAGGTTAAGCCAACAAACCAGCTACACTTACACGTAATCTGATAAACTAATTTTGACACAATGAGGACTGAGTTAAAGGTTAGATCATCGCATATATCATTAAAAGTTGGGTTAGATGAACATGGACTGTTAACTCACCAGCACTGTTCAAATCAACTGGATTTGAAGTGATTTGAAGCAAACATTGTCCCTATGGACAATAAACCGGACGACGTCTGTCAACAATGAAACATGATTGGCCCTTACATTTTTCCTGTGAAACACGATTGGTCCTGATTGTTTCTTATTCCTTATTAATTGGGTCATGTTCCGGCCCAATTTAATCCCTGGTTATTACCACAGGTGTAAGCTGTCATCAAGACTGCTTTTGTCAATTTTGATGTCAAGTTGATATAACATCTGAGTCAAGTGACAGATTTTTGTTGACATAAGGTTATGACACTTTCCTGGCTGACCTTCGTTAGAATGTCCTAACAACTGACTTTGTAGTTTAGTGTACCAGCCTCATGTCAACCAAAATCTATGTCGCTTGACTCAGGCGTTAGGTCATCTAACAAAGAAGTCTTTATAATAGCTGATGCCTATTGGAAAAAGCTTTTATAAATGTTTATACAGGTTTGTGAGTTGTCTTAAAGAACTTATGTAGGTGTCACGTGGCCCTATGAGCATTGCCCTTAAGTAAAGTGTTACCAAAACAAGAAAGGAAAACCATAACACCCCCTTACATGATTTCTTCACAACCTTTCTTGTGTGTGTGTGTGTGTGTGTGTGTGTCTTATTATGTTTGCTTTAGCTGTGCTGTTACCTGTTGAGATGATTGATGACCCATATCGCTCACAGTTATGTGTATTATGCTATTGCAAGTTTGGCTTGCTTGACTTGTAAGATTATATTGTTTGTGTGAGTATTTTTTTGTTTGTAGCACTCCTGAGTATTAGTTTCATCCCTCATGTTTCATGACCCTGTCAGTTCTTCCTTCAACTTTGTCATAGTTGTTTGTGAGATTTTTTGATGGTAGAAATTCAGTCTTGCAGCACTCCAATTCCTGTGGGCTGTATTGTGAGTGAAGTGCTTGGTGAGGAGCTATTTTCTACCAAAATTGCGCACATCGGTATTCAGACCATAGAATTATGCATAGACTTGAAGGAATCACACATAAGCTACAGATGAGCTAGATAGAGATTAGGTTGAAGTGTCCTTTTAAGTGATCGCGGCAGTTGCACGCCTGGACGGAATTTGGCCAAAACAGACATGTCTCATGTTATCCACTATTTAAACATTGAATATAAGTCCTTTTTTGTTCCACTTGAGCCATGCTGACAAGGCGCATCATTAAGCCCAGCACCACTGTCTGACAACTTGTTGTAACCACAATATTTCACCCTGTAATTCATATTTTGGGAAAAATAAAATACACACAAAAACTATAGAATTTCAATAAACATATAAATATGACGTTATTATCACAGCTACCTCAATATTAATATTATACTCAATATACCAGGCTACTATAATGTGTATTTAAAAAAATCTTTTTTACTTTTTATGTCTACATTATTGCATTCGTCTATCCTTTTTTTGTATTGTCATCTCTTGCTTTAATGCTACATGGTGTTGGGATTGACAGCATATTTCACCCATAAAATGCTATATGCTTTGTCTCTATCAACTATATCAGTTTACATTTCCTATACCCACCATATTTTTCAAGCCTAAAGGCAAGGGTTAAAGGGAACGGCCTAGACGCAATTGAAAACTTACTTGTATCTTGTATAGTGTCCTTGGGTAACTTGAAAGGCACTTATAAATAAAAATATCGTCGCTGTCCAATGAAAAACATGTATCTCCAAAATTCTAATTTTTCAGGAACGTGAAAAAACACTTTTTCATATAATTAATCAACACAATAAATTCGAAATTCACGGTGTGATTTGTCAGCTTTTCATTGGTCATTTAGATGTTAACTGCTGTGGGGTAGGTTTTCAAGGTTTTTGCCCACATTGCCCATATATGATAAAAAGTAAAAAATGCAAAAAGTGGAGATACATGTTTTTCTATACGATATAATATAAATTCATGCCCTGCTCTACACAAGAAAAACCTGACTGCCTGACGGATTTCAATAATCTGAATGGTCCGCTTAGAAAATTCAGTTAAGCACCTGCTTAACACTAGAGTGAATACAGATGACTTTCCCAGCATATCTATTGACGTATCTTTTGAACATGGCCGACTTAAACTGCTAACTAAGGATATGGCCCTGTATCGGCTCCTTTAACAGCTCTATGCTTGGACCGTACTCTACCTCACTTGTAAGTCACTTTGGAGAAGAACAGCGTGTGCCAATAACTAAATGTAAAGGTAAATGTATCATTGGCTTTTGACTTCTGAAAACAGCCTTCATAACACAACAATCAGTGCTGGATACTTCTCGGAAAGAAGTGAGGACTTAAGCACTCATAATTTTTTGTTTTCCCTCAGAAATGGAGACGGCGAAAAAACAGACCGATAGTGACAAGAAGAAAATAGACGAATTGATCCGGGAGAAGGACATGCTGAGTAAGGTACGTGTGTCTGAGTGAGAGAAGAAATGTGTGGACATGCAGCCTACTTTGGCAACCTTTGGCTTGAGCAGACTTGGGTATGTACAATCACAATTAAGATTCGAAAGTTTCATATTATGAGAATTAGCCCTAGTAGAGGCGGCACATAGCCGAATATTTAGGTTAATTATTTTTGTGCGGTGATTAAGAAAAATAAATCATATTAAGCTGAAACAATGGAATAGTTTTTTTATTTAAAGAAATTATAGTAGTGATAGTAAGAGAATTAGATTACTTGATAAAGGTGGTGTGTTTTTCCTCATCAATCCACTGTATTAACATACTGTGACGAGTTTAAAGAGTTAAAGCACAGGAGCATGATGTTGCCATTCTATTGCAACGTCATATGTTGCACATGTGCTACCAAACACCTTTCTCTAACTTGATTTCCAAAAGAACAAAAACAACTCACAAAAAAAGTTTAATTTATTATATAATCACTTTCCCAATGACCAAACTACTTTTTAAATCACATGCTCTTTTTATGCATGATCTCCTTGCATGTGGACTTTTTAGCACTATTTTCTTTTCTTTTTTATTTACTTGCATTTTGCATTTTTTTTACCAAATCCATTTTTACCAATTCATTTTTGTTTCTTTCAACTCCCCATAAATAGAAATATAGTCCGAGAAGCCTAGCTGAGTTATAGTTAACAAAATCGAAAACTAAACCGATCAAAGATATTTCTGTAAATTGAAATAAAATAGAAAAGTAAAATTAAATATTGAAATATTGCCTTAGAAAATTTATGAAATAAAATGTAAAAAATTATGTGATTTAATTTTTGGATTTCTTTTCTGCACATTTGCATGAGTTGAGTGTGGAAATTGGCTCCTGGCAGGAAAAGAAAGAGTGATCAAAAATCCTCCACAAGATTTAATTGGTCCCTAGAACTAAAATGACTAAAACTAAAATATATAAAAAATTTTTTTTTTAAATATAGAAACTAACAAAACCACACTAAAACTACATAAAACTGAATGAAAACAGATAAAAACAGATATAGAAATAGGGCTATACCATAATAAGGAACTCTAAAGTTATATCATTAACATTACACTGTACTGGTATAGATAATATGGTCACAATGAAACATTATTTCCAGGTGCAGAAAAAAGGCGATGTTTCTACATAGTTTTGATAAACTACTGAAGGCTAAAAACGATCCTTATTCTAAGTCCATTAACTAAATATTCATTCATCACGTTTCCTAACCAAATCATTCAACACTTGTAACACTGCTGCTATTTGTAAGCAGATGCCTTGGCACACTGAAAATTATGGTATCAGGTTAAAAAGTGATTATATTGTGAATTCTTCATATTGTTTCACCCATAAGCTGCGATTTGCTCTCAACATAGTTATGAAACTGAAATGCAATTCCTGCGCTGCTGATCTCCTGAATATTGCAGTATTATTGTGGATATGGAGACGAGTGGCCATTCATATTTAATTGGATTGGGAATACGCTGCCCCCTCCCACAAGCACACCCACATACACACATACACACATTGGCATGCAATCGTGGCTCCTGAAATTGACTTTACCTCTGAGACTACCTCCGTTCATCTACTTTACACTAATGCATCACAGATAAAAATACCTCTTTCATTCCAGCCGAGTGTCCAATTATAGCTGATCTTTTAAAATTAGACCACTTACAAAATAGGCTGTTTTTGTACTAAGGTAGAATCTAATCTTTCATATGGACATGGGGTGTATGTGTGGGTTTAGAATATGATCAAGGCGGCGAACGCTACCGAGAAACAGTTAAACTTGGTGAAGCTGCACGAGCAGACGAAGAAGTCTCTGGATCAGGAAATTCTGAACTACCGAGACGAGGCGCAGAAACAGCGCAAGATCATCTTTCAGCTGGAAAAGGAGCGGGACCGATACATCAACGAGGCCAGCGAGCTCACACATAAGGTAACACTCACACACAAACACACACACACACATATACAAACATTTACATTCACATACAGACAAAGGGCTGAACATAGACATAGCCATCCTTCCATACACACATCCACACAGTCCCAAGCCCCGCCTTAATTTCTTGGCCACTCAATCACTGCTTAGCAATCGTTGCTATCTGCCATTAAGTCAAGCTTTCAGCCTATTAGCAGGCATGCCAGCGTTTCCCATAGACATCTTTTTAATTGAAAGTGACACCCAGGCAGGGTAAGAGTTTTCTACCCATTTCCAAAACCAAAAAGAAAATGTCAGTTTAGGATTGGTAGACCCCACCAACAGCTGAACACAGATACCATAACCAAAAAAAAGGCAAGCTATTTTTGGGGGCTGTTAAGTCGGCTAAACAAGCTAGATTGACTAAATAATAAGCTGTGTGTTATGATGCAGCCAAAGTTAGCTGCCATGCTAAATGTTAGCTAGCAAGCTAGTCTTTGCTGAACCACCCAAATCTTTGTTTGCTTAAAACAGTTGTGAATGTAAACCTAGTCTTAAGACGGATTGTTTAGCTAAGGCTAACCCACGATAGCTGTGCAGTTACAATATCGAATAGACAAAGCAAGCTAGTTAGACCTGCACAAGCTAAAAAGGGTTTTCACCTTTGATTTGCCGTCATCCGTTTGTTTGGGTAATTCTTATATCCTTCACACGCGTATTAAAGGCTTTGCTGTCGGCTTCTACTTGAAACCTTTCCTGATACTCAAACTGATCTGTTATGTCGTGTGGTACCTGGCTGAACTTAGTGACACGGGCCTACATTTTTCAAATGCTTGACCTGCATAGCAACAGTAGCCGGTAACAGGTAAACATTTTTACTGTAGTAAAGGCAGTCGTGTAGTCAGGCAGGATGCAGAATTCCTTGGCTTAATTTTGAGAAAAACTGTTATGCTTTTCATGCCTATCTTCAAAAAGGGTGTAGCGAGATTAGGTGCACCACAAAAATCCTGTACCTCAAAGAGCTGTCAGAAATATACAGCAGAAGGGACAAAGGTACACACACACATGCACGCAAGTAGTTCCCACCTGTGTGTTGTGTTCTTAATCTTTTGAGGGCTCATTTGCTGCAGTTCCGCCATGAAAGAATGACTGAAGACTACATTCTGTTGCTCCACATTGTCTTATGCCACAGACATAAAGGTCATGCGAGCTGTATAATAAATCAGGCCCAGGCATGATCAGTTACTTGTTGTAAAACTCTTTCTGAAACACTTCAGTGGCAAGCCTTGCTGTAACGAATTATGCTGGCATTATAAAGTTCTAATGGGTGAATGTAGGAAAGTCAATAAACATAAAAAGACTCATAACTCGCTCCGACCGCCCAGAGATACATTTGTCAGTGAGTCAATGTTCAGAAAATTTTACCAACTTTTATAGAAGCTTTCTTATCTTCATTAAGTTATGCACAATCTATATTTACATTTATTCATGTGCTTACATTATTCTATCAAGGTTAACTTCCTAAACTTCACGGAACATGGATGGTTCAACACTTTTACTCTCCACTCTCCATGTAATTAGCCTAGTCATTTAGCATTGTTTTCCATGTAGTTCCTGGATAGTAAGCCTTAGGGTTTAGAAATGTAAATTTGGCCACGCCTCCTGCTGCATCAGGAAATTTGGCCACGCCTCCTGCAGCATCAGGGAATTCGACCACGCCTCCTGCGGCGTCAGGGAATTTGGTCACGCCTCCTGCGGCATAAGGGTACTCTGCCACGCCTCCTGCAGCGTCAGTGAATTCGGCCACGCCTCCTGCTGCGTTAGGGTACTCTGCCACGCCTCCTGCAGCGTCAGGGAATTCGACCACGCCTCCTGCGGCTTCAGGGAATTCGGTCACGCCTCCTGCGGCATAAGGGTACTCTGCCACGCCTCCTGCAGCGTCAGTGAATTCGGCCACGCCTCCTGCGGCGTCAGGGAATTCGGTCACGCCTCCGCGGCGTCAGGGAATTTGGTCACGCCTCCTGCGGCATAAGGGTACTCTGCCACGCCTCCTGCGGCGTCAGTGAATTCGGCCATGCCTCCTGCGGCGTCAGGGAATTCGGTCACGCCTCCTGCGGCGTCAGGGAATTCAGCCCTGCGCCTTCCTCGGCGTCCTTGGGGGATTTTCTCCTCCACTCCTGGGAGGGTAGTGCAGAGCTCAGTGCAGAGCCGATTCCGTGGCCGTCTCGGAGGCGTGATGGGGGGGCGCGGTGTTATTGCAGGGTGAGCCGCGCCACTATGGTGGCAAGGAGGAGACTGCCATTCCTTGCTCTCCCTTCATATCTCGGCGAAGTCCGCCTCCTCCGCTACGGCGGCGCCGAGGTAATCGACCCGCCGTCGATGCTCCGCGAGCTCATGCAGCAACTCCTCCAGACCTGCTACCATCTCCGGCGGCTTGCTGTGTCCTTCGATTAGGGTGCCTGATTTTATCATGCTGTAGCGCGGGAGACAGGACACAAGTGCAAAGCCACACAAACATACCATGGCGACCGCCACGCCACGCTTTCGCACAGCCACACATGTGACACATGAGAGATGTAAGCAATTTTTCACCTGCTGTATAAAGAGCTAGGCTGAGTTGGCAAATTCTGATCTTTCATACGGGAAGTGGAGAGAAAGTATTTTTTCTCCCACTTTCACTTTTGCTGATACTGTATCTATACCCTGGATAACTGCAGATAATTGAGAGGATATGGCATTTACTGCAAAGGCAAAATCTTAGGGGTAATAAATTTAAACCCTTCTTGCTTTTCTTGTTCTTCTTCTGGGTTCAGTTTTTTCAGCTCTTCTATAGGGAGTTTTCTAACCTTTCGGCTTGCTAATTTGCCACAGAACACCCAGGGGTGTACAGAAACAAGCCTGAAGTGTTGTAAAACCATTCCTCTTAGCAAATGATTCAGTGCTCCTTAGTTCCCCCTTTTTTTCCCTCTGTGCATCAAGCTTTTAAAGACACATTTCCCACTGCCCAAAGAGAGTGGAAAAAATACCGTTGCAGGCAGAAGCGACGGTCGATAAGTCAATAGCGCTCTCATATGTGCGAGCAGCATGCTTGAACAATGAGCATCATGATGACTTTTTTAGTTAGCAACTCTGGAAAATTCATCTGGAAAATTGTGGAGGCTAATGAGTCAGTTACTAAGTAGTTATGTGGTTTTTTTCTAGGCATTTAAGTCAGTAAAAATAATTAGGGGTTAGAAGCAGCCATTTGAGGTTGGTCTGAGACATTTCTTGCGATTTTCTAAACTTATAACGTCTAGAATAATGGGTCCACATTTAGTCTTGCCTTGGGACCCATATTTGTCCTTTATCATTAAGTAACGACTCAAAAAGGACTTAACTTTCTAACCCTAACAATTTATTTCACAATAGTGCTGTAAAAGGTTTCATGAAAAAGCCGTTCAAATATATAAGATTAAATCTTGACCAATCTCCCCAATCTTATAGAGACAGCAATACCATGGTAATATTACTATTTTGAACAACAGGCCATGTTCAGGCATTATGAAAACTACTGTTTGTGTATGTGTGTTTATTAGGCCAAGTTCATTTTGACTGGAAACCTAACGTTTAGACTGCTAATGCTACCAGATGCCTTTAAAAAAAGGTGCATTGATAAAAAATCTCTAAATTTAATAGAATAAAATAAACCTACCCACCCGGTGCATTCTCACGAACCACTTTTGGGTCCCAACCCACCCATTGAGAACCACTGGTCTAGAGGAATTCCTCACTAACCAATGCTAATGTGGCTATCACATGGTGATGAGTTAGCTTCAACGTAATCTCAGACTTGCAAATTGTAAAAATTCACAACTCAAGTCGTGTGAAAAGATTTGAAGGTTTAGGTTAGGGTTAGGGGCGGGGCTATTGTTTGTACCTTTTCTTATGACTTAATTCTTATGAAATCTAACAAAGTCCAACCAAATTATTGTTCATTTGAATTTGTACAGATTTCTCAAGTTGGTTAACATGGTCCAATGTGAGTAATTTTGCTCCTTGCTCGTTTCATTCGCTGTCAAGGATGTTAGCATTGCTGGGTGACAAATTTGTTTGAGGTAAGATCAGGTCAGAAGTGCTGGTTCCAAAAGAACAAACTTCCGCTCCGAGTGGAGAATTGACGCTGAATGGAAATTAGTGTCTGCCACTGATCTGACAGCTAAATGATGATAACTCTTTGATGGGAGGAAGATCAATTGCATTTGAACGGCTATAATATGTAATAATGGCCATTATTCAGTTGGGATTGAGATGCTTGACTATACCACGGACATCGCTGGGAAATATTAAACATCGATTTTTTTTCTTTTGATGTCCTCGACTTCACACACACACACACACACACACACACACACACACACACATACAGACTCTCTCTCTCTCTCTCTTTTCTTTCTCTCTTTATGTCTTTCTCTTGCTCTCTCCAGTATTTATGTCAGGGAATTATTTTAAAGGCAGACAGGCCTTGAGTCATATTCGCTGCTTTGTAGATTTAAAGGTCTAATATTAAACACGATTGCTTATTTTTATTCAACTAGTGTGACTCAGGATTCTTTAATGTTCTGTCGAGAGAAAACATTAATGTTATTATAACCGAATCCCTCTATCCTTTTACAATTGCTGTTGCTAGATTAATCCTGATTCATTCTGTGTGGATTCAATTGTCACCAGAAATCCAAGTCTATAGTGATACAAATGGCAACTGACCAAAAACAAGTGCTAGATAGTTGTAGGAAGAACAGCGAGATCACAACTAAACATGGGGTTGGATACTATAAATTGCTCATACTATAAATAATACAGTCTTACAATCCAAAGAAAGCTACCTTGCTATAAAGTGCCAAGATACTAAGCAAGTAACAAGCATACACATACACTAGAGGGAAAGTGCTGAGGCTGTTTCAGTATCAAGGTTCTTATACATCTGGGGGAAGTGTGTCGTTAGATCCATGCAAATTTTACTCTTTAAGCAGTGGTAATAGAGTCACAATTTGAATGTAGTGTTCAGCAGTATGTACATTAATTTATATACACATTACAATTACAGTTATGTCCTTCAGCTACTTTTGTACACATTTGTATATAAACCCCCTGAAAGTTATGAACCCTTAAATTCGTTTGTACATACTTCGGGTTGTTAGCGAAACTTGAACAAATGAATCTATTAACTGCCTTGATAGTGTAAAACTTGACAATAACAAAATTACAAAAATATATTGTTATATTTTGATATTCTCTTTGTCACATATCTAACACAAATTATTGTGCTACAAATTACAGATTGCCGTTCATAGCTACTTGTACACAGATAGTTTGTCAGGCACTAGGCTACAATCAACTCCATAATTATTGGCACCCTTCAAGAGAATGGGTAAAAATGCTTGCATAAAATAAACATTACACACAATAATTAAATTTTTTCACTCCACTAACCTTTCCTCTAACAAACATCGTTCTTGTGCAAACTTGTGCATAACCAGGGCTATAATAAAAAAGTTTTAAGAGTCTGCAACAGTTAAGATTTTGCCAGGAAGAGGACACATGATCATACTGCTCCCCTGCACAGTGAGGATGATAGTGATGCAGGCAAAGAAAAACCCAAAGATCACAGTTTCAGAATTCAGTTTCAGAAGTTTAGTTGATCCTTGGGGTTGTCATGTTTGTTCTATTAGATGTCACCGCCATAAGAACAAGCTGTTTAGAAGGGTTGGTAAAGTGTTCAAAACAAAGATGTTGAGGAATTCTGGGGCTTGAGCTGGGGTTCTAAAAAGGGATGATGTGAAAAAAATGAATAAGGTAGACTCAAGGTATGCATTTAAGGGTTAAAAATATTTTCTCAATCCCACCTTTCTTTTCATAGATATGATTCTTTTTTTTCCCCCTGCTTTTCACATTTAAATTTAACCATGCTCTTCATGATTGGATTAGCCCGGGGTACCTCAGGAGTCTAATACGGCAAACCCATGTAATTCTGTTCCTATTCTGATTTTAATTTGACATATAATGTCTTGCAATGACAGAGGCAGTGCAGACAGAGCTGCTGAGAGGGATAATAATAACACTGCTGATGTTTCAATCAGGCTCCATTGAAACAGTCTGGGCCTCTCACTGTCAAACAAGTGAACAGGTTCTCCCAGATTTGTCAGCCACCACCGACATAAATCAACTCCGCTAGGATGATGTGTCTCTCTCGAAGGGTGTGTGGATGTGTGTGGGGTCGGTGGGAGGATAGACAAATAAAAGGAATAGAGATGGGAAATGATGGATGTCACTCTCATATTTCTGATGGATCAGACACAGATATTTCTATGTCTCTATCTCTCTTTTCTTCTCCAAGGTCTTGGTGAATATGGAGGACATTAAAGTGCGAGAGATGCAGCTCTTCGAATACAAGAAGAAGATCGCTGAGGCAGAAACGAAGCTCAAGCAGGAGCAGAACCTCTATGAGGCCGTCAGGTCTGACCGCAACCTCTACAGCAAGAACCTGATCGAAGCTCAGGTACACACATACTTTATTCTTTATATACTGCTACCTCCGTGTATGCCACTAGTTATAATGGTTTGCGATCTCATGCAATTTGCAAAGTCAGTTTGCACGGCTTTGCAAAATTATGCCCTCATCTTGTTCTGTAGTTACTGTGTAGTGGGTAGTTAGGCCTGTAGGCTTGTAAACTCTAACTTTAATCACTCAAATTAATTAAATTAAGTTTCCTTCCAAACTGTGGCGAAACATATGGCTTAATCGCTCATGCGACTAAGTTAGTTTATTTCCCCCCCCCCCTCTTTTCAAC
>JAOUQW010000025.1:5186949-5197074 GCA_028565825.1 Olivaichthys viedmensis | reverse complement strand
GAACAATAAATACACAGAACAATAAATACACAGGGCAATGCACGCTAAACAGGACAACAGAACAGTATTAAATGGGGAGAACAGTATTAAATGGTTATATCGTCTAACCAATGAGCGATTGATCGACACTATGTGTGTGTGCGTGTCAGTTCTTATTTAAATATATGTGTTTGTCTACCTGTGTCTGGGCCTTTTTTTCGTCCCAGCATCTACCTGGCTTTGTGTCTCTGTTTGTCTAGTTGAGTGTATATCCATCTGTTTGTGCTTATGTGTTTTCTTGCTTATATCTGTGATTCTGTTTATGTGAAGGTATTTGTCTGATCATCTCCTACGTCTCTTTTTCTATCTTTTTCTGTCAGTCACCTCATCTGTCTCTCTGTCTCTGTGTCTGTGTGTGTGTACAGGACGAGATCACAGAGATGAAGCGCAAGGTGAAGATCATGAACCACCATATCGACCAGCTCAAAGAGGAGATCAATGGCAAAGAGGCAGTGCTGGTCAAAGAGCACCTGGAGTTCCAGCGCATAGAGAAAGAAAAGGAGGCTCTTAAGGTACAATATCACTTCTAATCCTTTTTATTTTTACCAAAATAAACAAAAAATGCCCACCACGTCTTTTTTCAGCTTTTCTATTCCCTACTGTTACAACTGTCTGTCTGTCTTTATTTTATTCTCTACTCCTCCAAGTCACTTACTGCACCCTTTCTATCTTCTTGACTTGGCACCGTCTAGCAATCACTTTTGGTACATTTTCTTCTCTTTTTTACCTTTTTTTTTTTTTGCAATGCACTTTAGAGGCCATTATATCAGCTGAGTGCTATATATCACTCCATGCTGGTCTGTTCTTTTAGATCCGGCTCTTTCAGCTAATCAGATGTGCTTTTCTTCCTCCTCATGTTGCTGTGCGTTACCTGTAATTGTGTTTGGAAAAAAAGAAAGTTTTTTTCCCCCCTTTTTTTCTTTCTTTCTGTTCCTAGACATAAAGACACAAAAGAAAGGTCCCTAACTATGAAGCAGTTAAGAGTGAAAGTACTGAACTGGGATCAGGTCCCCTTGTTGAGTTGTATTCTTTAGGCTTTAAAAGGTAAAGTAAGCTGATCCTAGATCAGCACCTATAAATACAGGCCCAGGTAATGTATAGCTTTGCTCAGTTGTCGGCATTCATATTTGTCTTGGTCTCTGTTCATCCGTAGAATCGAATCAAGCATAGAGAGGATCATTTTTATTCATCAGCACGGAATCCAGTTTTCATAATCCTTTTATTATTACTTTTCATATCTCTGTCTTTATCAAATAGCATAGTTTGAGTTTGGAAGCAAAGAACTTTCAATATCACCTTGAGATAGAGAGAGTGTGATATCGGAATATCAAAATAACTGACGTCAGGGGGAAGAAGAAGGAGAGAAAACATACAAAGGAGCACTCTCCATAGTTTTCAGTAGAAGTATGTATTGAAGCGTTGCAGGGACTTTGAGTGCCCATAGCTTTCAAATTCAACAGCTGACATGAAAGGCTAAATGAATATGCATGGGCCCTTCTTTTCAGGGTCATTATGAAAGGTTTCAATAATTCATCTCCATGTCCATGGTATTGATGCACTGTTGGAAGTGGAAATTCACAAAAGGAGGTCAGTCTTAATGAAGGTGTCCAGTGAACAAACTCCTGACTTTAGCGCACTACAGTATTATTAGTCTCTAATATAATATCATTCTTTGTTATATACTATTATTAATCTTGGTATATACAGACTGGAGGGCAATAGGTGGAGCATTTTTCTTTATTGAAGGTGTGTCTTAAAAAGTTCAGTTTCTATGAAATATTTCCCAAGTCTTCTTATCATAATCCTTCTTTATTGAGAGTAACTTTTTTCCTTTATACACCTTGTAGGTGTCAGCCCGGTGAGGATATTGTATATTACCAAAGTCCTTATAGGCAAGTCTGTCAGTTTGGCTGCCATCTTGGCCACGCTCCCGGGCAGTTATTTCCAGTCATGCAAGACCAGGCTCCTAACTACTTGAATGGGGAGAGAGCTATAAGCCCTAAACTCATAGCCAACCTAATGCTTTTAAAACGGTTTCGAAATCACTGTTAAATTTTCTCACAAATGACATAAATAATTTGTGGTCTTTGGCCCCAATAACACAAAAAATTGTTTTTTTGTTTGTTCCGGCTACTACGCATGTGTATATCTCTATAACAAGGCTGCTAACACCAACCTAGGTTTGCTAGCTATAGGGCTAATTAGTTTCCCTGAAGTTTAGCTGTTCTGGCTTTTACGGCTTATTTCCATCACATTTCACAAATATTCATGTAGGTTGAGGTCTAAGTTTAAAGTTAAAGATGTATTAGCTAATGTAATAGCCAGCATGCTGCAGTTAAACAGACTATATGTTATGGAATAGGGAGCTTATTTGTAGCCTGCTCTGCTTTCACAAATAGTTCCATGTAGCTAATCCACAATAAACCGCATATCCTCTGTATTATCTTCATTATATTAAGTTGACATGTTAAAAGTGGTGAAGTTTGGCTGCGGCTTTAGGCGTAAAGAGAAAACTAAAGGATAACAACATCTCTGGGACCTGGACCTTCGTAACATTAATCAGAAATCAGTCAGGACTGTCGCAGAGACAGCAGTACCATACATTTATGTTTGCGTTAATGTAAGAATCTGATAGGACTGTCTTTTTCCAAGTTATGCCTATACCAGCAAGCATGCCAAGCTTTGGTCATTTAGCTGTCTTCATCAACTAAACTGTCCTCATGGCAACAGAACATTGCTGACTTGTCCACCTGAAAAAATGTCTGTACAAACCATTTTTAATTGAAGTAATACCAGACTTAATCCATGGAGCAGAACATCCATGCATTTGCAACACCCAGTATGATATTTTAGCTTGGTCTATTGAGTCAAGACTGGTAAATACCAAATCTCATGGCCTATAGCTTAAAGTGCCAGCATGGCCTACAAGCCAAGCATCCCTCAAAAGGAGTGGAACATTGGGTGGAAATGGGTAAAAACTGAACCTTTGTCCAGTAAGGTGTGAAACCTGAGCTGCTACAATCCATGGCCAAGGTCCAGCACGGGACTGAGCCAAGAGACCTGAGCAGATGGGTGGGAAGGAGGTACCGGAAGGTTCTTCCGCCCAGACACAGGTCTAATGTTCACGGGTAGATGACTCAACCATCAAGGTATTTTGTAAGTGGAGGGTAGAAATTATGAGTTTAGTCCCCGAGCATATTTTTTGGGGCGGATGTTGGAAGTTGGACCAGGTTCAATATGTCGGGTCTAAGTACGAGCAAGGAAAAGTTGCTACTACTCTGAGTTTTGTTTGACCATTTATGTACTTTTTGCTTTTGATTATTTTTATTCATAGGTTCTTCAGTAGATGATTGAGCGGATAAGTGAGCTTTCCACATTTTCCCAATTAGAGCCCATTTCTGTAATGATGACATAGACCTCCCTTCTTTCAAGAGGAGTATCAAGCACTGCTGGGTCGCTGTCCAAGCCAAGCAGCTTACCCAGCATGCCTCAGGAAGTACTTCTTGTCTGTCTGTCTGTCTGTTTGCTCATAAGAAGTGTGATGGCCACTGCACCCACCCTTATCATCTTATCACTATGAAACATTAATTGGTTAGGAAGAAAACCTGCAGAGATAGATGAAAGACAGACATGAATGAATGGACGGAGGAAGAACGAGCAAAAGAGTGAGCGAAAAATGCCGGTCAGGGAGGGAAACCGTTGCCTATCCTGTTAAAATTATGAGCTCCACTCCCTTGTTCTGATTTCTGTACCAATTAATATAAACTACAGAGAAGAGCACAGAGAGAGAGCAATGATTAAGCACCAAACTCCATTTAATTGTCTCCACTGAATTTTTTAAAAACAAAACATGTTGAGATGGAGGTGTAATTTCCTTTCATGCGTACACAGTGGTTATCAAACCATCTCCTCTTTTTATTGAGTGCCAGTTCAGACCAAAGACCATCTGTGTATCGGACTGAGAAATAATGTTCCCTGTGCATTCTTGTTTTGCTTTACTGCCTTATTTTTTTCTTTTTGTCTTTGCTTCATGCCTTGCGCTCCTCATCCGATTAGGATTGTAATTATGGGATATAGCACAGTTTTGATCCTGCTTTGATAATTGAATCATAAGTTCCGCCGCAATCTAAAAAGCATTATCGGCGGTGGCCTCGCCATTATAATGGGGCGTCGGTGTCATTAGCCCCACATCCCCCCGGCCCCCACAACAAAAACAACTCAAAACAAAAAAACAAGGCAGCAGACCCAAGCAAGACTTTACAAAAGTTATTAACCACGGTATTGATTGCTTGACATGTGGCACGCAATAAAATTGGCTGGATTAATTACCGCTGCACATCGTTACAACTGCACATCACCACATAAAAGCGGAACGGCTTTTTATGCCAGTCACATCATGGAAAATCTGGTGTTTGTCTGCATTTTAGTTTTCTTTCTTTCCTTCTTTTTATTTTTTTTGATTACCTTGAACATTACTCTGCCAAGTGTAAATTCTGAGACTCTGCTTGACGAGAACAGAGAAAACAGGCCAGACAGAACGGGAAAGCAGGAGAGCAGGCAGTAAAGGGAAAGGGAACAATAAAAATTGTTTGTGTTTTCCCGAGCATGATGCAGAGCGCAACAAATTAATAGTATATGCGCTACGATTCATCACTTTTTCAGTCACAGTCTCTTTCACTCTCTCAGCTTTGAAATTCTCCTGTTTCCTTTTTACATCTCCAGATCCAGTTTGCCATCATCAGCAGTCAGAAAAGTCAGAAAAAAAAGAGTCAGCAGAGAGACACGGTTTGTCTTAATTAGGAAAGTTGGCCTGCGTGCGCCGTCATTGTAAAAAGACTACTTATTGCGGCTTATCTTTGGCTCTATATCAATATACTGTTTATATATGACACTGTACATTAATATAATGTTTATATATGTCATACTGTGGGTCCCAGCAAGGTCTGTGTTACTCATCATTTTGATTTCAGAAATGTGTGGGAGGTGTGATAATAAATGTGATAAATATGAAAACATTTTTAAATCTTCATCAGTAATAGCCTATGTTCGAACTTCACTTCTGGAGCCATCGCCTGCTCTTTCGCAAATCTGAGCTTTTAGCAGTTAGAGGCCTTTCATTACATCTTAATGCACGCCTCCATTTTTAACATTTATAAACCCGTAGTGCCATCCGCGAGGCCAAAGGCGTTGTGAGATTCGTTATTCAGCACAGGCTTTCTAGCCATCTAAATCCCGTTTCTACGAGAAGGCAGTAAGTAAGGAAATGCCATTTACCCATTTTCTCATCAAATCGTAATCCATCAAATTTAGTGTTATTAGTTCTCGCCACTGTGGTTGGTGTTAATGGCGTTTTCACAACTGATGAGTTGTGGAAGAGAAATCTCTCTGTAGAACTAAAATGAACTGAGCTAGAAATCATTTGTGAATATAAATCATTATCAGTGTCTATGTTTGAGCATGCAGAAAAAGAAGCTTATTCACTGGCATTAAGGTGTCAGTGTTTTAGGTATGACTCTTGCCTTCAGAAGGTCACGCTTGTGCGGGATCAACATTAAAGCAAGGTGATTTGCACCTCTGCAACTCTTGTCCCATTAATTTGTCAACTATGGTTTGCCAGCCACCCCTAGTATTTAGTGATTGTCAGGGGTATTAGACCTCTGACAGGAAGCCAATAGCAGCCTTCGGTGAATGGTGACAAATCTGGGTTCATTTATGTTAGTGCAGAAGTGCTGTCATATGCACCTACCTAGGGATCTTTTTTCTAATTTCCTGTGTGCCTCTCCGCCGTCCTGTCAAAATGTGTCATCTTCAGAGTGTGTGATTCTCCCAATGATATGCTTGTCTGCTTAACTATAGTGGCTGGGTCTGTTTTTGGTCATTCCACAGGAAGGTTACTATTAATATCATGTTCCTGTCACCCAAAAAATTGTGCCTCAAAGATTGTCTGAAAGATTCTGAGGTTCCCCCAAAAGATTGTGCCTCAAAGATTGTATTAATGTGGCTCCAACGATTGCCTATATTTCCTCAAAGCTAGTGTCAATTGTATCTCAAATAAAGTGCCTCAAAGATTCTGTTGATGTAGCCTCAACGATTGTGTCCCAATGATTTTGCCTCGAAGATTGTATTAAAAAAGTTTATAAAAGTATGTAAAGTTTTTCCCCAAAGATTTTATTGTTGTGGCGCCAGAGACTGTGCCCCAAAGATTGTGTCAATGTTACCGAAAAGGTTTAGTAAACTTATCCCCAGCGCTTGTCAATATTATCCCAAACATTGTGACTCAAAAATTCTAGTGATGTAGCCTCAAAGATTGTACCTCAAGGATCGTAACGATGTTTCCCTAAAGACTGTATCAATGTTATTCCAAAATTGTGCCTCAAAGATTCTAATGATGTGGCCCTGAAGATTACGCCCTAAGGATTGTACCTCAAATACTTTGTCAGTGGCAAAGTTTAAGTCAGTATTATTCAAAAACTTTTGCCCCAAAGATTCTATCAATATGGCTCCAATGATTGTGCCAATGTTTCCATAAAGATTGTGTCAATATTCTCCCAAAAACTGTGCCTCCAGGATGGTGTCAATATCCCCCCAAAGATTTTACCTTAAAAATTCTTCTCCAAAGATTTTGCTAATGCCATGAGGCAGCATGCCCTTGAGGTAATGACATTGGTACATCATATATTGCAGTCCATATCTTATTCAAGTAAAATTTCATGTGTAAAGCTTTATCATATAGTGCACACATGGTTATAACGAGGCTTCATTCTCATTATTCTTTCTATACCAACCTTTAATTTTCTCCTACTGATGCAAAAAATTGCTGCTTTTGACGTAATTATGCAATTAAAGAAACTTGAGTGTACGTGGCTATTCAAAATAATTCAATACACTGTTAATAAATTATTGATGAGTTTGGATTGTAAATTATTTGTTATGCCTGAGCATGAAGCTGTAGTGTAATTTCAGTTTTCCACGCACTGGTGGTTCCAATTATATCAACATTAAAAAGACAAGAAGTTTTTAATCCTACAATTGTATTACATACAAACTGCAGTACAGCAGTAGTTATGTAGTAGCTATGCATTAGTGAGCAGTATATAATAGTAACATAGATCAACACATAGATTTTTAGAACAGTTCTTACCATACTTGTAAAGACAATATTGTTAATTAAGTCATGCAGTCTGTATGAATATGTTATAAAGCTCCTAACCAGGCCAATCTCCTGGTTTTGGATGACTCCTATATCACAGTGCCAAACTGGCTTCTTCAAAAGAGGCATTAGCTTGTTGTACAGCAAGTTTTTGAAGATGCTAAACGGTGTTTACTCATTCTAAGTCTCCCATGGCGGTCTAAATTCTCTACTGTTCTTTTTTTTCCTATTTTTCCACCTTTAGCCTTGGCACCGTTAACTTTCTGTGCCCTCCAAGGCTTTATCTGTGCTCACCGAAAGCCTCAAGCCTCAAACCTGCCCGGGGCCCGATCTTCCCTACGGCGCTGTCTGTTAGCCTCCAATTAGGGCACCTCATAGGAATGCATTAACATTCTAATGAATAGACTACACATTCCAATCACTGGGGAACACAGGGATGTATAATCGGAGGAGAGGAGCTGCCCTCAGCCCGGGTCAGGTCCAGCTGATTGCTATGCAAAGAGTGAGTGGCGGGTTGGGAGGGGGGTGGACTGGCCTGGATATCACTCCTTCTGAAATCGTATTACATGCTTCAGCCACTGTCTAAAAAGGTTCAGCCCTGGGTGAAGGAACGCAGAACCCTAGAGGTTCAGGATATAATGCAGGATAACCCAATGTGATCATAGCGCACAGGTAGCACTTTAAAGTCGATTTGGTGGGAGCATTAATGAGAGTGTTAAAGTATGGAAAAGCAAAAGGGGAGTGTTTTATGGAAGCTGCTGTTCCACATGGCCTACTAATGCACTCTTAGAGGTTGGTGTGAACATGGTTACATTTAGTCTAGCCTAATAGTTTGTTCATGTCTGGCGAAAAAGGGTTCATGCCTTACGTCAGTATTTCCTTTAAAGGATTTATTCTTGGAAGCGGCAGCCGAAAGTTTTCGGGTAGACGATGTGGCACACAAGATGTGTTTGCACTCGGTTTGGTTGAAACGTCAACATGGGTCTTGCAGCAGGGGGCCAAGAGGAGCTCTCCAGGCGGGAGGCCAGATGGAGCTACTGATCAGTGGCTATAGCTTTTTAACTGCTCCAACGATGAGTTTTGTCTGCATCACCCTCTTTGTTTTATGTTTCTGTCTGCATCTCTCCCTCGGTCTGTCTGCCTATGTTTTTTTGTTTGGCAGATTGGGTACAAACTGGTATCATACAATGCCCAGAACACTTACTTCCTATTTGATCTCATTTTCTTTTCCTTCCGTTTTCCTTTATTGTTTATTTTTCTCCCGTCTTGGATGCCAGGTATGTCACCTTTACTACAATTCCCTTTGGCATCCTAAACTGTGTGTTTATAGGCAAATAGTGCTTTTAAAATGCTTTTTCCCCTCTAAACGGACCTGTCCTCTCCTTGCGCTTTATGTAGGCTGAGCTTCAGAAGATGAAGCAGCAAGCCCAGGAGACCAAGCAGTATATCGACAATCAGGAGGTAGAGGAGCGCAAGTTGCTGAAAATCTTAGCAGACTCTGACACCGAGAAAGTGCGGCAGAAGAAGGAACTGGATCAGGTAAAGCAGAAGGGAAGGGATATATGTGTGTGTATGTGTGTATGTGTGTGTTTGGGTGGAGGTTTTGCTTCAATAGCCACCCATTTGCCGTGCAAGTCCAATCTTTCCAATATTTTTTTTTTATTTGGGTGCATTCCAAACTCATTAAAAGTGGTATCTGTGTGTGAGGCCACAGCTTCAGTTTTGTGAAGGAAAGACCCACACCAGACCTTGGGTCAAGTTCTCATTAAAGAGAAAGAGAGAGAGAAAGAAAGAGAAAGACAGAATGTATGTGTGTGTGTAGGGGAGAAGATTCGACTTGCCACTTTGAAAATTAACAATGGTGTGAGACTGAGACATCAGGTCAAGCCTAACACAGTTTAATTGAAAAGCAACATGTCCCAAAACAAACCAAACTGTTCCCTGGCCAAAAAGCGAAATCGTTTAATTGTGGCCTGATTCTTGTAAATCTCTTGTAAATTAGGCTTAACATATTACTTTTGTATTTTTTTAAAAGTGCTACATAATGGGCTATGACAAAGTCAAAGTTGTCAAAGTAGTGTAGAGTGCTGATGCAGGTTTTTGATAAGGTCAGTGGTGGTCTGTCCATATCCTGAGGGCATGTCGTTTGAATGGCTCATGCTGACTCCGGCTTCAATTTGGCATATCTATCATACAAAGTCATCATCGTTTCATATGTGCTCTTAGAATTTTTTATTACAGTCTGCAGAAATGCTTAGCCATTTTCTTAAGCTTTTTGCTCAATCAAATGGGTCTAAACAGGATTTTTAGAACTAAAGACCACACTCACAAGTAGACTGTACTTAGAAACATTATGAGCCTGATGTGAAATGGTGGAATTGGTTAACCAAAAAGGCTCGGGACTAACGAGGAAATGCAAGTTCAGTAACTGAAATATATGTGTTAATAAATGAAGTTCGTCTTAAATGAAGACTGTCGTGTCAGAACAAGTACACAATGTGGAGGAAATTGATATGGCTGATATACCATTAGATTCCCAATTGTTTTTACCCTAATGAAAAGACTGCTGTGTACAAAATAAGCTACTTCGTATAAAAAGTGTGTAATTAAACCATATTCCATCTTTCTTATGGCTGACTGCAGCATCTATAACATTTATAAAATTGGCAATGTCAAAAAAGTCCTGGTTGGTGTGTTGAATTTATTCGTTAGATGTGAGGAAAAAATGTATGTGTCCATGATGTATATGTTATAACCAGGGTTGCCAGATCTGCATGACAAAAGCAGCCCAATAGACGAGCAGTATTAAACCACCTGAATAGTTCTTTCACCAAGGTCCCAAAATAATCTCGTATTATTACATACAGTCAAGCCGGAAAGTTTGCACACCCCTTTCACCTTCTCCACGTTTCATTACATTACAGACTTATTCTACA
>JAOUQW010000025.1:5160522-5176368 GCA_028565825.1 Olivaichthys viedmensis | reverse complement strand
AAAAAAACCCTTTTGTTTAATTTAATTATAAACCATCATTAAATTGTGCAGTTTATTTATTTTTTATTTAAAAAAAAACCCTTTTGTTTAATTTAATTATAAACCATCATTAAATTGTGCAGTTTATTTATTTATTTATTTATTTATTTAGAAAACGAGTTGCGCCCGTCTGGCCGCTTCTGGAGTCACGGGTTAAAGCCCAAACGGCTTCCCAATCCCTACACAGGCGCCATACGTAGTGCGTAAAACAGCGGCCACTTCGCACTACCTAGTGCCCTACGTGTCACTTGTGATTTGGGATTCGGGTTGCGCCGCTGTAACGGAAGAGGGCGACGCTGCGTGTTTACCGGGTTTCCTCTCTCGCTAATGTCGCGCCATTAGACGGGAAAAGATGGATTTTGCGGACTTGTTCGACGAGCGGATGTTCCCGTTCTCCGACTTCCAGGAGTTCGCGGTGTGTATGCTGGAAAAACAAGTGAAAACACACGGCCGTGTTTTCGCCTCGATGTTAGCCATGTTAGCTAAGTTAGCTTCTAGGCGGCGGCCATGTTGACCAGCGCGAACTCCTGTCGCCGATATTAACACATTTATCGATACGAGGGTTCTATTTAGACCACGTTAACCCACGTTAATCTTTTATTAGTATTTATTATCGATCAATATAAGCGTCCGGAATATATATATATATATACACACACCGCTCCGTTTAGCGATAAATCTTCCGCGCGTGAAGCTGAGGCTAGGGCCGCGTCCCAAATAGCGCCGTGTTCCCTCCACACACACACTCACTCTTTAGGCTACCTCGTTTGGACGCTGACCCTCAGCAGTGCATTGTGGGAGTTCATAAGCGCGCATAAGGGTTATGATCCACTTTGCGTTCGGACGTGAATACCAAATGGATAAGCTCTTGAAGTAGTGCACTATGTAGGGAGCAGGGTGTAGGGTGTAGGGAGCAGGGACTGTCACCGAGTAATAGGATCAGGCACCACACCCTAGAAAGCGTTTATTATTAATTGTTATTAATTATTATTGTTATATATTTTTACTCGTGTCTGAATGAGACTTAACCTGTCGAAAGTAAACATCAAAAATATAATACATTTTTCTGTTATAAAGTTACTTTTTAAGATGTAATCAAATATGTAATTATGTAAAAAAGTAGATTTTTTTTATTTATTTTTTTATTTTTTTTGGGGGGGGGGAATAATCAATTTCTTTCATACGTCCACAATATGTAAAAAAATATATTTATATAAGTGTTTTATTTTTTATACTTCTATACCCACTCCACTAACTATTTATTTATTTATTTTTTTATTTTTTTTTTCAGGTACAAGTTTATAAGACTTTTTTGGTGCATATTTTAATTATCCATTGCATATTTTGACACATTTATTTTATTTTTTAAAGAAAAAGAGAGAAAGACTTTAATTCACATAACGTCGGTAAATCTTCCGGCACGATGATGTCATCTCAGGAAAGGTCTACACACAGACTACGGAATATTTTTAGTTTTATAATATTTTGATTCACAGGGTTTCTGCAGGACTTTTAAGAAGTCTTTTAATTTGTCTGAAATTAAATGTTACAGCCCTAATAAGTATTAAAATTGTCTTGCATTAGAATTTACGTGACACAACTAGCTAATTTTATGTTCCATGTTAAGTCACAGCTAGTTCTGCTCGGTTCCTCCCTAACAAGCTAAACACGGTCACGCTTTTTCTAATATCAAAATTTCAACGTTGACAATAAATATGTGACGGTTTCCATTTATTTCTAGTTTGTCCCGGGACACCAGAGACTCTCTGAGCGTGTGAGGAAGCGTTTGTACTACGGTCTGGATCAAGACGCGTCTCTAGATGCACTTTCCTGTCCTGTTACAGGTGAGTTTATACCACAGGTGTGTATCTCTCCTCCCGAGACGATACGATGCCCATCTCAACACGTCAGACATGTCAGACATGTGAGAGATACAGTTAAAGCAGCCCACTATTCAACACAATACGACAGACACGCCTCCTTGACTGGAACTGACAGGCGCAGAGGGCACGCCTCCTTCACTGGGACAGACGGGCGCAGAGGGCACGCCTCCTTCACTGGGACAGACGGGCGCAGAGGGCACGCCTCCTTCACTGGAACTGACGGGCGCAGAGGGCACGCCTCCTTCACTGGGACTGACAGGCGCAGAGGGCACGCCTCCTTCACTGGGACTGACAGGCGCAGAGGGCACGCCTCCTTCACTGGGACTGACTGGCGCAGAGGGCACGCCTCCTTCACTGGGACTGACAGGCGCAGAGGGCACGCCTCCTTCACTGGGACTGCACAGGCGCAGAGGCCACGCCTCCTTCACTGGAACTGACAGGCGCAGAAGGCACGCCCCCTTCACTGGGACTGACAGGCGCAGAGGGCACGCCCCCTTCACTGGGACTGACAGGCGCAGAGGCCACGCCTCCTTCACTGGGACTGACAGGCACAGAGGGCACGCCTCCTTCACTGGGACTGACAGGCGCAGAGGCCACGCCTCCTTCACTGGGACTGACAGGCGCAGAGGCCACGCCTCCTTCACTGGGACTGACATACATAGGCCACGCCTCCTTCAATGGGACTGACATACATAGGCCACACCCCCTTCACTGGGACTGACAGAGGCCACGCCTCCAATTCGGTCACCATCACCTTACAACTTTTCCACCACTACCAGGAATGTTTTTGTTATGTATAATTGTGTGTGTGTGTGTGTGTGTGTGTGTGTGTGTGTGTGTGTGTGTGTGTGTGTGTGTGTGTAGGAGAAGGAGAAGCTGTATGTGGAGCTGAAGCACATATTAGCTCGTCAGCCCGGTCCAGAGGCAGCCGAACAGCTTCAGATCTACCAGCAAACGCTACGGGAAAAGACCAAACAGCTCAAGGTCTGCTGAGTCTCTCTCTCTCTCTCTCTCTCTCTCTCTCTCTCTCTCTCTCTCTTTCATGATTTACTCTTTCACTTTTGAAGGGACAGCAAATCCACTCTTGAGCCGCACTCCCCCAACCCAAAATGCCATGGCGCACTGAGGGCTTTTATCAGACCATAAATCATTTTTCCACTTTTTCCTCTCTGCGCTCACCTCTCTCACTCTCCATCATGCATATGAATAATTAGTTACCCTTCTGCCTAATTAAGAGCTCTTGGGCCCGGTTGCAGACAGCTAGCACTAACATTGTCAGGGATTTTTGGTCTTGCATGTAGCTTTTTGTACACTTTAGATGGCCTAATTCCTTCGCCATTAAAAAAAAGAGCAAAAGGCTGGATGAAACTGTGAAGAGATCTCCTGTGCCTTTGGCAAAATATGACTTGGCCTTGACTTGAGCTTCGTCGGCTAATCTGCTGTTGCCTAGATAGTATGATAAACTTTTAAATTTTTTATTAATTTATTTGGATTTTCACCCCATTTTCTCCCAATCACTGCCAAGTTCCACCCACTAGCTAGTTCTCCCCTACCACACAACACCTACCAACCAGGAAGAGAGAGGGCTAACGCATGCTTTATCCCAGACATGTGCAGCTCTGCCACTTTTCGAACTGCTGCTCATGCAACATAAGAAGAGTTTCACTGCCCTCTGTCATATACATGAGCTCACAGATGTCCACAATTGGCTCCAATCAACAGGGAAGCCAGTTGTGCTCTTCCAGACTCCCGGCCATGAACCGCTGTGTCATCGTCAGAATTCGAACTTGTGATCTCCTAGCGATAGGGAAAATGCTTTTCTTTTGCGCTACCTTTATAATAATAGGTTTAATTTATATGGGGCATTTCCCATATACACTTCCGATGACACTTCATAAAGATAATCACAAAAGTAATATGAGTAAACAGTACCACAGGCCTAACCATCCCTTCAGGACAATATGTGACTAAAAATACTAAGGCCAGTAAAAGTAATGTAAAATGCGACACAAACTCTGGACATTAAGCAAAGTAATATCATCCATCCCCATCCTCCATCATCCATCTTCCATCCTCTATCCCCACCCTTCATCATCCATTATCCATCCTCTATCCCCACCCTTCATCATCCATTATCCTTCATCCATCCTCCATTATCCATCCTTTATCCTCCATTCTCCATCATCCATCCTCCATTACCCATGATCCATCATCCATCCTTCATCCTCCACCATCAATCCTCCACCATCGATAATCTATTATTCATCCTTTATCATCCAGCCTCCATCCCTAATCCATCCTCCATCCTCTGTCTTCCACTCCATCATTCATCCTCCATTAACCATTCTCTGTCATCCATCCTCCATTCTCCATCATCCATCCTCCATTGCCCATCCTCCATCATCCATCCTTCATCCTCCACCATCAATCCTCCACCATCGATAATCTATTATTCATCCTTTATCATCCAACCTCCATCCCTAATCTATCCTCCATCCTCTGTCTTCCACTCCATCATTCATCCTCCATTAACCATTCTCTGTCATCCATCCTCCATTCTATCCCCCATCATCCATCCTCCATCGTTAATCATCCATCTTCCATCCTCTATTTTCCCTCCTCCATCATTCATCCTTTATCATCAACATCCTCCATCATCTGTCATGAACAGTTATGATGATCAATCATCATTTTTCCAAAGCCTGAGGATGCGTCATAAAAAAGCAACCCAAGACAAATGTAATAGTCTAGAACCAAAACAGGAAGGGAAATCCTTATATAGAAATATAGAACATATGGGAAATATAGAACATATGGGACCTTTGTTGTAAATCGGATCATGACAAAAATATTGTTTTGTGTGAGGTGGTCTTATATCAGCGTAAAGAAGCAGCAACTTCAAGTTGCAGCACTGCAAGCTAACTGCTCTCTTAAGAGAAACTACTCAGTATGGCTCCAAAAGTGTAGTAATTTAGTTTTTTCACAACTGCAGTGGGTACAACAGAACTTAACATTTCTTAACGCACAGACACCATCAGTGCCCAAAGTTGAACTTGCTTCAAGTTTAATTTGCTGATAATTTATTACCAAACATAATGACTTACATGCCGCAGGCATTAACTGTCAAAACTTTAACTAAACAACCCTCTCGTAGGATTGTGAGCTGGTGCTAATACTGTAGGGGCGAAAAACATTTTCAAGCTAAAGTGAAAAATCGCCTCTCATTCTTTTTGTTTTGATTAAAGTATTTTTTTTCTTCCCCTGCACATTTGGAAATCAACATTAATTAGCATTGCCTTTGAGTGTTTGAGTAATGAGTGCTTAATTCTGCTCATTACTGTTTTTTGCGGGGTGTTTCTGGCAGTTTTTGGCAATAAAAGAGTTTTTAGAAATTGCCCTATTTCAACTATGTGAATAGCAATATGTATATATTGAGCTGTCAGTTTATTAGGTACACATTGTATCAACTTTCATTTGTCATTTTATCATGTAAATCTACCATATACAGTAGGTGAACTTCATAGACTAATCAAACCTTTTAAAGTTACAGCCAAGCCTGCACATGTCCCTGTGTAATAGTGATGGAGGATCAACTTTTTCCTTAGGGCATGTAATCATGTTTATTAGTGTACTGAAGGTCAGAAGTTGTACATACATGAACCCAGGAATCCAACTAGAATACCAATATAATAATTAAAAAAAAAACATTATGTAACAATATATATATTAAAAAAAAGATGCAATCAGGCCCCTAGTAAGAGCATTTGTGTTACATTTATGCAATTTATATGTCTGGAAGTGTAAGATATGGTGAGAGATTATCAAAACAGTTGATTCATTTATGTCTGTTTTCTCAAGGTAAAATTCAGGCTTCACATGTCTCAGCTTTATAGTACCACTCTAGGATCAGCTTTCCTCCAGGGCCATGTAATTGGTCAAACTGATCCTAGATCAGCAAATTTGTTCGGTGAAATGAGCCCAGGAGTCCTATTCAGTCCCATTCAGAAGTGCTGCTACAGGCTCAGCTTTACGCTTTGCAGTGAGATTTTTATGGACACGGCTAAATCTGATCTTACATCAGCACTCCTGCTCTGAGCTCCATTATGAACGCAGGCCCATTTATTTACCAGCTGAATGCTGAGGCCCCTAAATAAACCTGTTAAATGGGACTTGCTGAATTAGTGTGACTTTTTTTTCTTTAATCATCACAAGAGCCGCTTAACTTCACAGAAACCTATTCACTTCTGCAGATGCCTGACAGGCCCCCTCGGCTAGACAGCACATTGGGGACCTTTTTTTAAATCCTTTTTCTGTTTGCACTCTCTTTGTCTCAATCTTTAAACATTCTCTCGCACACACACTCTCACTCTCTCTCTACTCCCTTTCCCTCTGTCTCTTACCCCTTTTTCTTTTTCACCCTTTTTAGCTTTTGGTATAATCTCCCTTAAAATATAATGAGTTCTGATAGCGAGGACAGACTTTGATGGCTTTAATGCAAATTGGTTACTCACACAGTGAGGATTGTGGGAGGCAGAGACATTCAGATGATTGACAGTTAAAGCCTTGACAACGTCCACTTAAATCAGTGGCGGAAGATCGATGAAATGACTCTGAGAGACTCGCTGCACTTGTACGCCATGTCTCACAACAGCGATATCTATTTCAGCCACATGGCCTTACAACTGTATCTACCAATAATGAGGACTTCCCAATAAGAACCCTTACGTTGTGTTCAGGTCTCATTTTAAATTGTGTCAAAACTAAAAATCATTTTCTCCAACTTCCGAAGACGCTTTAGTAAGTAATCACCCTGCAGTTGTCATGACAAGCAGAAAGCAATATATTTATCCAAATCCAAGACCTACATTCTCAGCAGAGCTGAGAGATTCTCAGTGCATCTATAAGTTATGCTAACTGATTTGTGAGCACTGAGCACTTTTACATTTCGATAGGTATTTGAGACTTTTAAACTGATCCATTCAAACTGTTGAGCATTATTTTTTGAAAAATACTGGTTAAAAACACTAGTTGTAGTATTTAAAAGACATTATTCTGCCCTTAATAGAGTAGGTTGGTGAGCTTGACAGATAGCAGGTTCCTCCAGTAAGGATATTTGCACTCCATACAAATCTTTACTGGAAGATTCACTGTAAACCTTTAAAATACAAATATGGAATTGGCACCCTCTTCCTCCAAAGTATTTACATGTATTAGCATAATTACGGCAACAGAAGGAAAAACCTATGTGGCGAGTAGATATTTCACTCTGCACTCCAATGGCACCATTGAGCGCATTTTCTCCAGCCTCCGTCGACTGAAGACTTACCTTCGGTCAATAATGACAGAAAAAAAACGCCTCAATCACCTTCTCTTTTTAAAACCCCACAGCCCGATTAGATCTGGAGAAAGTTTTTCATAGTTTTTGCTTTGACAATGACAAAAGAATTCAATATTTCCTAAAAACGTGTGACCCTTGTGCGCTCTCGGCTGTTCTGTCTAAATAAAGCCTTTAAAATGATTAAGAGATATGTTTACCTTAACACAGACTACGCCCAGGCATGAAGTTTGACATTTTATGATAACCTTTTGAGATGAATCTGTAAAATAATTGAAAATGCTTCAGAAAAAAATCCTGATTTGCTTTAATAAAAAAAAAAAAGAACAACGATATTGCAACAAAACTTAGTTTAATTATTTCTAATGAACCCCATGCGTGCTGCCTTATCGGGGAAAAAAAATGTGCGCATTTTACGACATTTCAGTGTTTAAATCCAGAAAGTTATAATGGAAATTACAAGGTTTCACCACTGAACTTTATACTGACTTTTTCCTAATGTATTTGCAGATATTTATTTTCCATCCTGACGAAGGGGCTAAGATAAAGAATGTTGCAAAAGCTTCATCTCAGTAAACAATACAAGAGTGAATCACAGCAACAGTAACAGGATAAAACCTACACTAAGCACACTGAGCTCTTTTAGGTGCTATTTTTAGGGGCAGTACATACAAACATAATCTAAAAAATTCCCGGGTACATTAATGCGACTTATATACCATAGCCACTGAAAATACTTGTTTTTGATTGGCTGGCAGGTGTCCATTAATGTATTTTATCGGAACACCTCTAACGTAGGTCCAGTCAGGCTCCTGATATTGGCGCCGGAACAGAGGGGGCCAGAGTTTTTTTGCCCCCCCACATTTGAGCCCCAAACTCATACACACATCCTGGATTAGCACACTATTTTATGGAAACTGATATTCGCGTCTATTCCCGCCATTACGGTAATATAAGACGAACCAAATTTTGTGTTTTTTAATCCATTTACGGTAGCATCCGAGCCCCCATTCATCCAATCACATCATATCTGAGTGAATCTCGCCGAAAGTACATCCAATCACTACTGATTTTTAAAATCCAAATATTGTCGCTTTGATGACGTTGAATAAAATACTGTTTATGTAAATCATTTGTATTCGTCTCACTGAATTGACAGCCTGTTAGCCTAGCTACCTAGGTGAGTTACAACACAACGGTTAGCGAAAATGGGTGAAAGATACTCCTTCAAACAAAGCTGACATTTCAAGTTACATCAACAAGCCAGCCACAAGCATCGAAATCTGTGGAAAACACTTAAGCCCATTACAGAAGAGGAACATTTGGCTGGAAAAATACCTTTAACTGCCGATGCAGCACAACCTACTGTCTGTTTTGAGGAATGCTGCAGAAATGTCGAGGGTCAGTACAGTACCTGCAGTACAGTTAGCCATAGATAAAAAAAGACACTGCCAGGACGTTCGCTAACAGGGAGCGATATTTTAATGCAGAATGGTATAAAAACAGATCATTTGTAAGAGCCGTAAACTTTCTAAGTTTGCTGACCATGGCTTTACTGCAATTGGAGTGAACAATTGGAAAAAAATGCCCTCAAATTTGAGATAACACGAAAAGGGCCAGGGTCATAGAGAGTCACTGCAAAAAAACCCAAAAAGGCATACCTGAATGAGATGTCAGTAAGTGTCCAGCTCATTCAAAGTCATGCTGCCAATCAAAAGAAAAGACATGAGGGGTTGCGCCAATTTACTGAGTTAGTGGCAGAAAAAGATCCTATCCTTACGAGTCCTTAATTGTCCTCCGGAAAATTCTACTCCCATGACACCTTGAATGAACTAATCCAACACACATATAGAGTGTCGCTCAATAAACTGCTATAAAAGGCCACATTGATTAGCATTGGAGCATATTGGAAGCGGCGCTGTGGCACTTTTACCGCATCTGGTGTAAAATGGGCTTAAAATACACGTAATCTGCAGTCATTTTAAATTGTAAAGAGCCAATCACTCTGAACAGGTCCACATTTTTTCATTTCAGGTGTAACGGCTTCTGCGGCTGTATCCGACTGTGCCCATGTCCAATGCCACCGCCGAGCACAGTTTCTCTAGTCTGCGTCGACTAAAAACTCGCCTCCGGGCAACAATGACAGAAAAACATCTCAATCACCTTCTCTTTTTGCATATCCACAAAAACCTCACTGACGAATTGGATCTGGAAAAAGTTATCCACAGTTTTTGCTTTGGCAATTTATAATTTATTATTTTGGGAAATAAACCAAAATAGGCAATGCTGCCCACTATGTTGTCTCTCGCGGTGTTTTCCCCGCTGTTCTGAAAACTCATTAAATGATTTAGAGTTGAGTTCACTCAAACACAGACTACGTTCGTGCTTGAAGTTTTATAAGAATCTTTTTGTTATGGAGACTTAAAATGTTTCAAAGAACAGCCACTTTTTAAAGCCTACATTGTTTTAATAAAAAAAAACAATGTAGGATGTAACCAAATGTAGGCCTTATTTTGTTTATCCGAATGTATAGCCTATTGAGCGCTGCCTCACGTTACATATTTTATGCACAAAATTTTTAAAAATCCATGTTATCATTGATCTTAATTGAATATTATTTATTTCAGTTGCAGAAAACAAACATTTGCTATTAACTGTGGTAACCCTCGCTAAAATATCACGACCCCTGGGTCAATTAGATATCTAGTGCTAAGTAGGAAACAGAACATGCAGGTTAAGGCCATCGTATGATGAGTAAACCATTACCTGTAATAATAACACATGTTCCACATTTTATCATCGCTAACACAACTAGCTTGAAGGGACTGAGGAAAAGGAATGTGGATGTCTCTGTTAATAGCCTTCTTCTCTGCATCACAGGCACTGTCGTCCGAACTCAACATGTACGAGTCTCAGACGCAGGAGTACAAGTACGAGATCGAGCGGCTGGCCAATGAACTGCAGAACGTGAAGAAGAAGTACCTCACGCAGAAACGCAAAGAGCAGGAGTGCAGGTGAGCGAGTCAGAGACAGAAAAGAGGAAGAAAATTTACACTGAAGATACTGACCCATTTAGAATGTAGTGATTAAGGACCTTCTTTGTGTGTATTCATGCCCATAATACATGTGTAAGCTTAACTGTAACTGATCTTCAGTATTACCAGCAACTGGAAACTTCTGACACGACAAAAAAAAATAATCAGACAAGCAAGCAATGAATAGAAAAATAGAAAGAATTTAAAAAACGTGCTGAATTTGGAAATGAAAAACTTGCAGCACTCGCTGAACTGAAAAAAATTAAAAGCTGTCTTTGTTTGTCACGCGCTGTTGTTTGCCTATAATTTAATATAAAAAGTGGCACGCGAGATTAAGCGGAACTACACTGCCAGCTGATCTCCCTTAACACAGAGAAATGAATGACAGATCAGCTGTACATTCACACCTGCCACACAATAACAGCAGCAGACTTTTGACCGAATTCAATTAGAACTGATCAAGTTGCCTTTGAGTGGTTCAGTATAACAGTTAACCTTCATGACTCCTTTTTGCGCCTTGATTCAGTTTCGCCATTTCATTTCCTTTTTATTTTTATCTATGCCTCTGTTAACCATTACTTTGTTTTGTTCTAAGGGCTAGTAATTTGATAAAGTGTCTATTCCTATCCTTACAATCACACAAAAACACACATAAACACTGTCTTTTCCTACATTTTATGGAGAAATTCTAATCAGTAAATTAGTAGTAACTAACTAACACTTTTAACACTTTAGATTATGTTTAAACTACAGGTACATTTAGCACCAGTGCAGTAAACACTCATAGTTTTGTTCCAGTATTGTGTCCTCTGCTATAAATGTGAGAGAGAACCAGCCAGATGTGTGGCTCTATTACAGTTCTGACACAGACTGAGTGGGAGAAAATCGCACAAGGTGGTTAACAGATAAAATACATCTTTGTATGATCAAAAACAACCAAGGAACTCAAAACACATAGACATAGCAGACAAGAGAAAAAAAGAAAAACAAGAAAAGAAGGCTCAGGTCTGATCCAGAGAAAACCACCAAGACTAAAACAAACTAAAAAGGTTTATGCCTTGTTAACATTGGTTGTCTGATGGGCTTTCTCACAGTAAAACTTGCACATGGCTTAAATGCATATAATAAAGACCTGTCTCCAAGTATGACCCTTATTTGGTGCTTCCCACTCAATCAGATCTCACACAAAATTTTAGGAGTGAGAGCAATTTAATATAAAATTCATTGTTGGACTTGATGTACAAAAAAAATTACTAACAAAAGCTATGATAGTAACCCCGCCCCTAATTCTGTTAACCATTCGAGTAAGCTTGTGCAAACTCATGAATTTTGCAGTCGTGAGATTCTGTTGCCCCAGAGCATTGACTTGCTTGCTTTCTCTCTGTACTTAAGGCTCTCTGATTATTACATACTGCTCATAATAAAAAGCTGGCACACCCACACTAGCAGTCACAGATTGCTTTGGCTCTGATTGGCCAGTCCATACCATCTGGTGTAGTAGTGCGACTGTGCCGCTTCCTGTTGCTTGGTCGGAGGTCCCGCTGTTGGTCTACTGGACGGATTTCAGACGTGGAGACCAACCAATGCGACCCCTGAGAGCATGTGTGCATACTGACTGCCCACTGTTTTGTATGGAAATTAATTTTCTGGTAGACATTAGACATGCAGTAGCATCCAAAAGTCTTCACTACCAATAATTATTTTTATTTCATCAGTTAGAAAAAAATCAAACACAATTTTATCAATTGATGCTTATTTTTGAAGAATACATTTAGGATTTGAGCTGTTTGAGACATTCTGCTATATTCTAACATTCTGCGCATCATTTGCTCATTTTTTAAAAATTGTTGTGATTTCTTATATTTCATTCACATGCTAACACACGTCCTGAATGCTCCTAACACAGTGTCATGTTGTGTCTTAACGACCAACATGATATTAACTGAGTAACAATGTGTCATCGTCGCTATTACGACTTTTTATTTGATTTAATTTTTTTACCTATATTAGTAAAAAAAATCATATAGTCTTGTTTAAGAAATATAATTTTACAAGCATTGTATCAGTAAATCTTTACTGATAAAATTAAAAGTTCTTGGTCGTGGACTGAGACTTTTGGATCCTACTGTACAGTCTGATCACCTGTCATTAGACATAGTAGTGAGGTTTTCTGTTGTAATCTACTACTAACTCTTCTAAAAGGTACTTAATTAAAGCTTTACCAACAAGAAAATATCATCCACTTCTTAAAAGCTACAGACCATTGATAGTAGGTAACTGTGCAGTTTATGTTGCAGTTCTAGACACAATATCGCTTTTTAGACTAATGTGACATAAATATCCAAGCTGAGAGAAGTGGCGTTTCCATCCACCTGCCTTTATGCAAATTTTTAATTTGTGTGTAAGAAAACCCGGAATGGAAAAGCCAGAAATTCCGGGGTGGACTAAATTTCATAAAATATTTTTTTTGCTTAGGCTGAAGTGGTGTGTCAATAAAGAGGAGATGTGATAAAGGGTGATGCAAACCAATTCCCAAAAAATGAAAGAGCAAGTGTGTGTTCCAGTCTCTCCATGAGACTGTTTGGCTGGTGCTCTTTCGATGACATCATCTTGTTGTGCCCTATTCCAAATGTTCGCATGGCGGTAGTTGAGAGAACAAACAATGATTCATTCATTTCTGTTTTTTCAACTTTTTGTACATTCATATTTTGTTGAAAATATACCTATTGTAATGTATTAAGGGAACAGATGTTAAAATATTCAGACCCATTCTTCACATGAATTCACTATATACCCTCTTAAGGTTAAACAGTTAAATTTGGAACCCTTAAGCTTTCTTCAGCATGTCTCTCTGGGGGAACAGTTAAAGGTTCTATGTAGAACCCTACAACAGAGAGTTTTACCACACTCTTAAAAAAAAAAAGAACCTTCAAGCTTTCTAAAAGGGTTCTAATTGGAACCCTTTCTGATAGGGAAACACTCAGTTATATGGTTCTACCAAAGAGGGACAACCAAAGAACCCTTAAGGGTTCTAGATTTAACCTTTTTTTCTAAGAGTGTATCAGAGAGGGTTCCAATTAGAACCTCTTTAGGAAGCTAAGAACCATTAACTAACCAAAGAACCTATGAGGAACCCTTCTAAGAATGTAGCATCAATACTAAAATACAAATTTTAACATGGAATAGTGATGGAATTGCCTCTCATTGCACTGAGCTTCAATTGGCCGACACCATAATCATCTTTCCCTGAAAAGCGTGAAGAACCTTTATTCTTCATTTGGGAGGCCTCAGATCACTTTCTTTAAGAAAGTTAAATCCTAATTTCCAGACCTTGTTTTGCGCGTGCAGACCGCGCCTTTAACTGGTGGTGGTGTGAGGTATGGTTGTGGAACTGTAAGGGGGAGATAACTTTGAGAACTTGGGCTGGAGTTCGGGTGGCTTCCACCTGTGCTCGGGAGCCGAGGCCCCCCTTTATTTATTTATTTATTTATTTATTTGGAGATGGAGCTGAGTGGGGAGGAGATGGGGAGGTGGTGGGTGCAAGATTTCGTAACGAGGATTGGAATGGATAGATGGGATATTTATAGGGATTTTTGATGAGGTAGGAGGAGTTTCAGGCGTGGTCTTTCTCTCAGAAATAACTGAAAAAACTTCAGTTATTTCATAACTCCATGTCGTACCTGATATGTTTAAATATCGCCTCTTCTGGATAGTAGTCTCAAAGTAGAAGGAATGTGAAAATTCATGAAGGAAAAAAAAAGGTGTCCACCACAAATCCCACTGTATCAACAGTTAGTAAATCAGTGCAGCCCAATGTGAAATAATAAAATACACAGTGATGGGATACCCCATTAAGACTTCATTAATCAGTATCTGGTAATGCTTTGTTCTATTTTCTGCCTGCAGTGTTTGCAGGAGATTTGCTGTGGGCAGGAGTATGCATTGAACCCGAACAATAATTACATAACTTTGCATAAGAATGTGCTTCTATTGAAGTCAGTTATTCAGCGAGTGCTATTCTTCTGATACTTAATGGTGCAGTTTTGGAGTTTGACCCTAAATTGTCCTCTGCGGTTCTAGCACCACTGATGTTTTGCTGCTGGAAATCTGCTGAGCGCGTGTATGGCATCTAAGCCCGGCTGACGAGCAGCCTATCGATCGCTTCTTCTCTTGCAGACGCAAGTAATGGCTCGACGTTACACAAATCCCCAGCAGCGGCTTCTAAACATACGGCCTGTCTGTAAAAGGAGGCTAGTGTTAACAAAAAGGGGTTGAACGAGACGTAAAGCCATTTAATGGATTAAGATGTTAAAAGGAATTGGGTTTTAATGATGTTCAGGACAATGGCTGTAGCTCAACTTATAGATTGGATTGATACTCACACAATGGCGAGCTGCAGTTTTGCATGACCTGAAGCGTGGCTAAATCAGATTAGCATGCTGGCATGTTTCCCCGCTAGCTGTTATTTATTACTTATGTTGTTCTTTTTATTGTTTATGCGCAATTTTCTCCCATAAATTTGGAACTCCCCACATATATCGAGTTAAAGGAATCAACGTGTAATTTAAAATCTCTCTCCAGCGAGCCACATCAAGTCCAAATTAAGAGACATTAAAAGGCAATTTGTTGCTTTTTTTCCTCGCAGTGGCGGCGGCGGGATTTGAGCAATCAAGGTTCTGAGGCGCCAGCGTCTTATCAGGATGTCGGAAAAGACAAAGGATAGCCCGTTGAAGCTGGAGGGCAGGAAAATCCTGCTTGCATCGCTGTTTTGCGCGTCTCATTAGCATATGTTAGCCGGCAAATGGCTAGATTTGTAATCAAAAGGCGGAAAATCTTTGCAGGCTCAAAGCAGCAATTAAGGGAAACTTAGTCAATAATGGCAGGTTTCAGATTTTAAACCAGTTGTAAAAGCAAGCATAAATAATGCAGGGCCTCAGTGTGTAATTATCATCGGCTTGGGAATCACGGGTTAACAAAGTGTATATGTGTGCATTCACGTGTAAGTACACACACATAGTAGGGTTCAAAGGTCTACTGTCATTGATCAAAAACTAATGCTTATTCAAGAATTAAAAAATTGAAACCCATCAAAACATCTCACTTTAGGAAATCATATTGTATCTGCAAACTATTTGGATTATTTTTTAATATTCACATGGAAACACAATGTTAATCTCTTTCCCAAAACGAATTATTTACCAACTGATATTAATTAAATTAGCAAGGTCATCTATGTAATATTGCATTATCGTTGTTACCTGAATGATTTGTTAAATCGTTTTTTTGTGAAAAATTATTTAGTCTTGTTTAAGACATATCATTTGGCAACATTGTGTTTGTTTTTAATACAGAAGACTCAAACTTTTGAATAAATATAATGATGGATAGCATTTACATGGACAAGTAAAGATACTGATGGACATGCATGCACTCACTTACGGTTACATCCACACACACACACACAGAGACAGACCCGGACACACACACACACACACAGACAGACCAGGACCCAGACACGCACAGACACACACAGACCCAGACACACATAGAGAGA
>JAOUQW010000025.1:5111121-5132425 GCA_028565825.1 Olivaichthys viedmensis | reverse complement strand
ACAATTGTGGTGAGCAGAAAAGCATCTCAGAATGCACAATGCGTCGAACTTTGAGGCGGATGGGCTACAAAGGGAGGTCCTACCCAGTATTAGTATATTATTCCTAATAAAGTGTTCAGTGAGTGTATATATAGTATACATATACATATATAAACAGTTACTTCCTGGATTCTTCTTCAGATATATTTGCACTTACTTTGAAATAATGAAACTAACAGGGCATTTAATTATCACAAATAACAGAAATTGTCAAAAAGTGTATGTTAAGATATTAATAGTGAAACAATGATATAAAAATTATATTTCTTAATGCAATATAAATGTTAGCTTTTATTTCACTTGCTTTTAGGGACTTTTTTTTTAGGTCTCCTTTTTGTTTTGTTTTTTGGCAAACTCTAGCAGTTTTATTTTCATCAATTTTTTTCCACTCTTTGGTGTCTTTGTTTCTGTTTCTTTTATTTCTGAATTATGGTTTTCACTGGTGGTAACGGTCTCTCTAAACACTTTGGTATTTTTTATTTTTTTGGACGTTTCTGTGAAAGGCCAATATTTTTTATTTTAGTTCTTTTTTAGATTTATGTTGTTCTAATCCCAGTCAAACAACTTGAGAGTTTGAGCCAATTTAAACTTTTCATGCCTTAAATGCCTTTTTTAAGTCATTAGACACTTTAATGAGGCACATTTAAATAAACAAACTAGAGTATTTTAATGGGGATGCAAACCTTTGAGCTTGCTAATAAAGATAACTGCAGACTCAATTGCTATCATTTTTAGGCCTTATTTTCAACAGGAAAATACCATTAAATGAACATGAAATTGTGCTTGTGAACTACCCTTTTTATCTTTTCACCCAAAAACTCAAGTTTTACATGCTCTTTCTCGTATCTCCATGGCACTCCAATATATAAGCTTCCCTATGGTTAGGCAACAACAACAAAAAAAAGAATGTAAAAACATCTTGCTCATGAATATTCCTCAGGTGGATCTTGGATGATTTTTCAACATTTTGAATAGGAGTATTGTTGTTAAAAAGTGGGTTACTAGCAATGCAATTATGCGCAAGGCAGGGTAGTCTGCATTCTTTAAAAAGTGAACTGAAACATTAGTGTTCTTGAAAAATGTATAGCAGTTAGGTTTGTCTTTAAACCTAGCCTGTCCCATTTGTGAAAGTAATGAAATGACCATAGGATTATTTGAACTTTCAGTACTTTAGTCTGTTTATAATGGGAAACTTTTTCACGTGAGTAAAATTTCAGGGTGTCACTGACACTTTTTTTTTTAGAATATTTTGGCATCAGGGTATCTCCAGTTTCTTATTTTATTACACTAATGTCAGCAGGCCATTGACCAAATACAACTATCAGTTGAAAACATTGCAAATTCTTTCTCTCTCTCTCTCTATACCCCTTTTTGGAATGTGTATGTGTGTGAGAATTAGGCTTCACCAAGACCTGAATGATGGCGGGTGCATGTGTGGCCATTCAGCATTCCCTGTGTGTGTATCAGTCAATAACACTGATGCGCCATGATCCATGGCATTCCAGAAATATGAGGATTTTCCATGCTGTTTGTTTGCTCTCAGCTCTCAATCTAGTAACTAACGCTTCCTCTTAGACATGCATGACATGGGGATAAGCATTTTTTACTCCTAACCTGACTTCTAGACACAAATTATTGAGAGAGAGAGAGAGAGAGAGAGATAGAGAGGGGAAGAAATAGGACTGCTTTTGCGTGTGTGTGTGTGTGTGTGTGTGTGTGTGTGTGTGCATGTGATAAACAGCAAGCATGTGTAATAGGGATAGATATTGTGTTTGTCGGTGTGAGTAAGAGAGAGAATATGAATGAGTCCTGGAAGCACGTTATATGGGGTAGGACGCAAGATATGGTGGAGTAATTGCACCACTGGAGAAATCTCTGAATGATAAAAGATTCTTATTTTAGGTTTGGACATCAGATTTGATTTTATTCTCTTTATTATTGCCTGTCTGTACAAAAAAAAGGTATACTTTAGAGTAAAGAAATACCTCAATTCAAATTTACATATAGCTCAATAGCCTATACATTACATTAGCATATATTTGAATGGAACATACTAGTGTGTGCTTATGGGAACTTCTGGGTTGCATATATTCGGCCCACATCCTTCACAGTTTGCCCTTTAATGCAGATGGACTCTTTTTTCTGTTAGGCCCTCAGCTGGTAATCGCTATTTACCTCAAAGTAGCGAGAAAGATGGTCAGTCCTTAGTGAGAGGGGCCAGTGGGAGTGTGATAAAGTTGGGTCAAAGCATCTCTCTCTCTTTCTGGAAGGAGGAAGGAGCCACGGAGATAAGAAGTGCTGCCGTCTCCAGCTCGCACGGCTGCTCGATACATCTGCAGTGCACGGGCTATGGATCTGAATGATTACAGTCTCGAGGGAATTAGATAGGGCTGCACCTTGAAGGGAGCAGGCGAGGCGTCAATGTTGCCTTTTTGAATGCTCTATTTTGAAGAAGGAAAAGAAAAACCTGTGAGCGAGCATTAGGTGAAAGAAAAAGAGTGGTGGAGCAAAGGACAGGATGTATATGTTAAACAAGAAAGAGCGGTATTTTATCTATACAGAGAAAGAGAGGAAAAGGGACAGGGTTTATGCTAGCTCTAAGCTATTTCTCAAGTGCACCAGATGCCAGCTGATAAAACGTGACTGAAAGTCTTTAATTTCTCTCTTTTAAAATGAATCTCCACCGTTTGTCTCTCCATCCTCAAAGGGCTTCATCCGTTCCTTCCCTCTACCTCCACTCAACATTTTGCCGCATCTCTAGTTCGATAGGATTTTTGGAACTTGCTCTAATTTAAATGCAAATGTCCTCTCCCCTCTCTCGCCGGCTGAGTTTGCCCCATTGTCTGCCCATTAACTTCAGAGTGGTCTTCAATACTTTAAAAAAAAAAAAACCTTTTAGATTGTTCGCTTGAATCTTTTCGACCTTTCCACTCCAAATGAATTCCAATTTGCTACCTCGCCACTATGTGATTTGATATGGTGCCAGTGTGATGGGATCCTGGAAAGGCACACTAGATCTGGTTATGGTATAGGGATTGTGTGTATTTTTATTTTTTTTAAAGGGAGAAATACAAAATAAATGTAGGCACAAGCTGAAATTTAGGGGTCCACGCACGATTCATTGGACTTTGGCGATGGGGAAGTTGTGACTTAATCCTTTTTTTAGTTTGATGAAACCGTGATAATATTTTCATTTTGTGAAGGGGATGTTTTCATGAGCATTTTGGTTGATACTCTAATTATAGCACCCTCTAGAGGTGGAATGACACAGTACTTATTGGAGACCCACCTACCAAGTTTGGTGTCAATACGACAAAGCATTGTTGTGAAATAGGCTTACCTCCTGTTTGGCGTCATCGCTTTCAACTTTCTTACGTCGTCATTGGCAAACAGTTATGAATATCAAAAAACCTTCAATGATTTTTGTGAAGCCCAGTCTCAAGATCATCTGATTCAAGATGATCACTGGACCAAATTTGTAGGAGGAATACCAAATACTTTTACCAATACTTTTTTTTTGTTACAATTCAAGATAGCGGCCATTGCAATATGGCAAACCTTAAAATCATAAAAATCACACTTGTCATGACCTATGGAATCATAGGAAATTGTAATGATAATTATGTGATGTGCTGTTCCAGAGTTGGCCTGTTGGTGGCGCTAAAGGGTTTAAGGGAAACACCCAAAAATTGGTGAGAAAACTCTTAGGACCATGCCGAATCAGTGTGCCAAATTTCATAAAAAGCATGTGAACGGTTCTATTAGCTGCCATAGACTCCCATGGCATGTATAGTAATAATGATAATAATAAGAAAACATACAATTATTATAGGGCTCCTGCACATTCGATGCTTTGACCCCTAAAGAAGAAGTAGTGAGTTCCACACTTTTTTTCCCCTCACTATATATTTTGGCTGAACTGCAGAAAGTAACAACTGTTTAAAGTAGCATTTGAAAGCTTTCTCAGGTGCAAATGACTGGATAAATGATTGTACAATGGATAAACCAGTGTTGAAACATATAGCAAGGAATTCTGTGCCATTTTACCTAATGGTACCTAATGGCTGGATTTGCTGCTAGTTGTCAACAGGTCAAATGCTATAATTCATGCTAGCCCACCGGTGTTGTTGGTGACCTCTCCCAGAACGATTATTGAAGCTGATCTCTTCTAATTTGCATATAGATAAGGGTTTTACTTTAATGCATTTAAATGTTGGCACGCGCAATGTTGATCAGTGCAGTAGTTGTGCATCTGGGTTGAGTTCACACAAGTTCATGATTGAGAAGGTTGACAACATGACATAAAACTGGGTAATTAAATAGGCCCAATGCCCATATCCCACAAATCATGGAACTTAATTGAAGATACTTTAGGCTTGATATTGTAACAGAGATATCATATTTCCCTGAGATATAATATACTCTGGGGTGTCGTGATGGGTAATATTAGCAAACACTGCACAGACCAGCAATGCAATGCCGACATCCATGCCAGCATTCCAGAAGACTTGTTTATTAACTGTAATGCCATATGAAGCCTGGTCTCAAAGTTATGAATACTTAATTCCAATATGAAGATAAATATAATATAAAGTGCTGTGATAGCATTACTACCAGAGAATTAAGAGATGAACACATAAGCACATCCAGTCTCATCTATCAAACAGGATCAACTTAATTCTGACAGTACAGAGATTGATGTCACATGTAACCTATGAATATGCATATTACACAGAGTGTCTTAAAAGCACAGCGAATAATTTGACTATGTCCCCACCTGTAAAGACAAAGGCTGGGCCCAGCCATGCATAACTGAGGAACACTCATGCTTATCAGACTTCCATAAGTGGGAACAGTACAGGGGATGCTTCAGACTGGCAATAATGTCAGTACAGAGCATATAGAAAGCCAGTAAAGTAAAATAGAATTGGTGCAGATTTATTTAATTAAAAATATATATATATTGCTTTAAAGCATCAGAAAAGGTAGCGCCTTGTGGAAAATACGGGGGCCATCAACAGTACTATTTCATGTACTTCGAGCCCTTAAGCATGATTAAACCTGAGATACTGACCTTTACCTTTTTAACTTCAGCTCACAAGAGTGGAAACTCAGTTAGAGTAACCTCTACTTAGAGTCCCTTATGTAAGGGTTGGTTCACCTATTTGCTAACCACCCTGAAGTTGGCACCTCACCTTAGATTATCATCAATGTCACAGCCAGTCAGATTTGTATTGTGGTTGACACAGTCGGCTTTTTGCCAGAAAGACTAGTAGCTCAAGAATGCATTCTTCGGGTTGTTTTTTACTACCTTTGAACATAAGTGGCTTAAGCTTTGGTTAGTAAAGGACCGATGCGAGGTAAATGTGCTTAAGAAGTAACCTAATTACAGCTGTTAACTAGGGTTGTAAAGAAAAACCATTAGAATCTGAAAATCGGTCCAACAGTCTACGATATGGTTGCATCGATTTACAAGCCTAGATCCGGTTCGAATCGAAAATGGTTAAAAACCGATATGGCCCTCGATAAATCTATGCACTCAACAGTGGCGGTACACTCCCCAGTTCATGTGTGTGAGCGAGAGAGATGCCCAACCTAAATCTGTGTCAACTAAGAATGAAAACCACAAGAGTTGAACACTTTTCAACTCGTAATCTCCCAATGACAGGGTGAATGCTTTAGCCCTGCGCCACTTGGGAGCTTCACCTCACCCCAACTTAACGATGTGTAACTGTTCATACGATTTGGCTCCTGCAAAGTCTTTAAATTTGAAATCCTGTCGATAATCCATGTAGATAGAAGAGAGGTTGCACGATTGAGCTGAACATTATAGGCAGCTGCCACTGAAGAATGTATGAAAGCAGGGGTGGGGAGTAGAAAAAGTCATTAGAATGGTACATGCACGTTATACAGAAGGGGTTATGGAGCTGTTAGCTTGGCTATTCATTCCATTCATTTCTCTTTGGAAAAAATCAAGAGAAACAAAGACATTTCTGTACATTGTCATTTCAGATTCCTAGCTTGCACTTTTGCTTCAAGGTCTTTATTTACGTCAGTCAAGTCAGTTTGTAAGTCAGGGTGAGTGGCCATTTCTCTGTGGATTCATTTTATTGCTAGAAGAGGCAATAGTAGGCTGACTTATAATAAGGAATAATAATCAACAATATCAGACAAATTAATTTTTTAAAAGTAGGCTTGACCTCTGAAATGACAGTATATGTGATTGTAATCTAACTGATCCTTTATCTATCCTGCACAAAAAAAGTAGCCAAGTGAAAGTCCTTTTCCATGGGCAGATTTCTCCTTTTTACCTCAGGCTACACAGACAGTAGACAATATACACATACATACAAGTTCTGCGGAGAGTTCTGTGATGTCCAGCTCCCAAATGGTGCCAGCAAGCTAGGTTTTAAAAAAATGCAATTCGCAGTATTTGTGACTATGCTTTTGTGTGGAGAACTATAGGGCAAATGTCTGGTCTGAAAGTAGAAGTTGCACATATTTTTTTTTACTTTTACCAAACAAAGTGCTTGGTCTCTATCCACTGAGCTGCATCTAAGTTAACAAAGAAATACCTTCTTTAAGCCTTTATTACACATGAATAGGAAAATACGGTAACAATGTTATTTATTTTAATACAGAACCCAGTCTGAAGCAAGTTAAAGCTGAAGCACTTTGCATGAGTAGTGACTGTGTGAGGGGTAAATTAGGGCCAGAGGAATATCATAAAAGGTCATTGAGACGTGATGTTATCTTGCCTGAAGAAATTTCATGGGAATGTTAAGTTAGTGTTATGCCCAGGTTTGGCAAGGGTTTCCTGGCCAGCTTCCTGCTATCACCATACAGTGTCTGTGCATGGGTTGGGGGTTTCATTTTCAAATGTACATTTTTTTTCACAGTAGGTCTAGAAAGAAGAGAAGTAAACTTCTTAAAGATAGAGAACAGAGGCAACATCCCATTTACAAGCTGGCAGCAAAAAACAGATTGAAAAGGATTTGTTCATAGATAATAATAATATTATTAATAATAATAATAATAATAATAATAATGTATTTTTAACAGTATTGATGACAAACTAAATAGGATTATTATTATTATCATCCTCATGATCATATTAAGAGGTGCTCTGTGGGGGGAAAAGGCAGATCAAATTAGTGAAAAAGTAATCAAACAAAATGGAACTCCATCATGAAGGAGTAGCTGAAATGAACTTTTTTCTTCATCTTAGAACATGAGGAAGGAGAACATGGAGAGATAAGAGGAGAGATAAGATAGAAGAGCGAGGACACAGTTGAGAAAGTACAAACAGATAATAAAATAAATAAGAGAGGAAGGATATTTATTAGGATTAGGTCTTTTTTTGATGTCTGCAAAAGTATCACTTCTTGAATATAAATGACTTTTCTATCACTAATATCATATCTGAATGTAGAATACCATAATATTAGAATAACATTACTTCTAAAAGGTATCTTCATAAACTTTAAAAAACAAACAAAACTGATATGAGTTCTTTCAGAAGTGCCCTTTTATTAAACACCCCCCAAGTGACCTTTTGAAACACTTCAGCCCCTTCCTTGCCAAACTCTGTGCATGACACTGGTTGCCATATTCCCAAGCAAAATTGCAAAATGTCTAACCTAGTGTAATGATTATTAGCAATACATATGATCAACAGTTTTCCTGCAATAATTAATGACTATTTGTTTTCTGATATCGTAGCCTTCTGATATGAGCTTATATCTTGATTGGTGCTATGTAATAAACCTTTAGGAGTATGCTATTTCCCCCCCCCCCACACACTTTTCCCAGAAGTATGTGAATAAAGAATTTCATTCAGCAAGTACCAGGTTTCCATCATAAGAGAGATTCCATAGCTTGCTACATTTTTACTGGGTAAAATTAGTCCCGTTAATGTGCTACGTTAAAATTAATGCTAATGTTAAACTTAAAGCCATACTGTTATGGACTGTGTCATCTATCAAAGAGTCAGTTATGACAGCTGGAATATTTCAAATGGCACAGCATTATTAATATCAGAAGTGGAAAGACTACTGCAAAATGTACTCTTAATTTCTTCTGAAGTCTACCTCAGTAATAGTAAAGAAGTAGTAAAGACATACTCAGTACTAGTACTAGTAGCTTATGTAATTAAAAAATGAAAATCATATAGATTTGTAACTTACCAATGTAGTTCAATGAGAAAAAAGATTATTTTAAAAAATAACTTTAATATGGCTTTGGAAAAACCCTTACAGGCGTAACCATGGATATTCTTGGACTATTCCACTTCCACACCCTCCTCTATGATCTCCATGATCAACTGTTGCCACCAGTAGCTTAATTGTCTATATATTATGTAGATATTAATCCTACCATTAATGTTTTAGATGTTATAAATTATAATGTAATGATGTGCTGGTTCGAATGGTTCTAAGTACATCTGGCTATGTAACAATAGTTTCTGGGAATTATAACATTGCCAGACATTGGCTGGCAGTGTTATAATTAATCATATAACATTTAAGTACCAAGAGAAAAAGTAGTAATTGTACTTTTTGGAAAAATATCAGAATAGAAGTATCGTTATTTCACACTCAAATAACAGGCATGTTAAACTCATTTTAAAAGTACTGTTATTAAAAAAAAAAAAAAAAAAAAAACTACCCAATTACAGTGATGAGAGTATTTGTAGCTCTTTACTTTTTCCCTTGATGAATTTCACATTGTACAGAATGTTTCAGACTCTTGTACTGATATTAGTTTTGTATTCATGTCAATTGGTGGGAGTACAAACCTATAAAGTCACAAGCTTTTAAAAGCAGGCTGTAATCCTGTTTACCTTTTATAGGTGCATTAAACTTATGTAAGTGTTGATGTTTAGATCATGTTGTAGCTGTAGTGAAACTGTAAAACCATCTCCTGAACCCCTGAGGACTGCAGTACTGAATTATCACTCTCAAAATACACACAGTTGAGAATATCATATAATGTGAATTTAATTGGAGAACAAAAGTAAAATGTGTATTGTGATGCTTCATCGTCTTTATTTTTGTAATATATACAGCTACATTTTTACTCTCAGTGTTATAACGCATTATGCAGATATTATAATCATGGGTGAAAATTTAATTTCAGAAGAGGCAGAGCTTAATTCTCAATTCCACTTTGAAATCAATGCCCACTTTGCTTAACCTTAAACTGTTTATAAACTCTTCTAGGTGAAGTTATGATATTAGATATGTGTTACTGATTTGTATGTAGAAAAGTTTCTGTACTTTAAAGAATGGAAGGTCAGAATAATATGCTTAATAATCTATGCTGATAATGAGGACATAAGAGAGAATGATTTTGATTACATTGTCACTACATTGTACTAACATGGTTATAAATCATTTATAATTTTTGACAACAGCAACAATTGTGATGCTTTGCCAGTCCAAGTGCTGATATTTATATATTTTATTATTATTATTATTATTATAAGTAGTAGTAGTAATACTAATAATTATTTACATTAATTATTGACACTACCATGATTGGTGTAATGTTTGTCATGACCAACTGAAAGTGCTCAGCCAAAGTGCAAAATGAAGCTGATATTCATTTCTTGTGGCTTTGCGACTGCATATGTAATAGAGCTGTAATAAACATTCTTACTAGCAAATGCACTTGAAGGCAAGTCATAATGAAACAGTCTTTTTTTTATTGAATTTTTTTTTCAGGATCACATGTCCTGTGGACATTAATCAACCCACTCACTTCCGGCTCAAAGGGCAGTTCACATCCTAATTACCTAAATCCAGTGACATTGATTTAGGGCTTGATATAGCTTAATATTTAATTGTGAGGATGCCCTTTTCCGCACTCTTTGAACTAATATACGTTCTAGGCTTCATTATTTTTATGTGAGGTCCTTCCCTCATGACGTAATTGTTACATTTAAAAGCTAGCAAAATTAGATCCTGCTACCTGGCACCCACCAGCTACCCTAGTACCGGCATTTTTGGGAGGACTATTCCTGTAAGTGCTCTTCTTAATCCTTACACACCATCATATCAGTAAATTAGTGGTTAATGCTTGTAATGTGGATGGTTTAGGAAGACAGCCTTCCCTGTTTTCCAGCTAGTATTCTGAAAACGGAGGTAAGAGATAATCAAACAGTCTCTGCCCTGGCAGTTGAACTTACCAATGGCAGGGCAGGAAGCTTACACATAAAAATGCCTCACAGAGCAAGCACTATGGCAGGCAAGGCAATTTTCACCCATAATGCCATAAATCAATAAGGATAGATGATGCAGAGGTTCAGCGGAGAGGTAAAGAAATAAATTAAACATGGATGTGTGCCTATTAAGCCAGCACTATCCATTTAAAAGGGTTATCAGAAAAACATGACTGGCTGGCAAGCCAACTAAACAATACGAGGGGGCCATATTTGTGTGAGGTTGAGCTCCGATAACGCTGTACGCAGTAATAGATTGCATAGATGGCAGTTGAAAGCCCTTAGCTTTTTATGTAAGAGCCTGATAATCTCTAACCCTCGTAAATGTAATTTGTTCTATCTGATGTTTTTTAGCTGGTTTCTGGTTTGGTACTGCATTAAATGAGCCTCTTTAGTCTGGGTTTGTGGGGTATTGTGTTTCTAGACAGGAATTGTTAGTAGAGTGATGGCTATATAGTAGTACTCTATGTAGCTATGGTTACTTAGAAGTACATGGAAATGTATTATTAAGACTGAAGGTAGCCATTGTCTTGTATTATACTACATTATTTTAACTAATAATGCCATGTTAATTGACCACTAATCTTTAATGGGTTTAAGATTTGCATAGAGAATGTGCACCAAGATCAGCATAAAAGTGCAGTTTAAACCTGGAGCCATTTGTATGAAGCATGGCCTTTCATTCCCAAGGCATTCCGTGCCCTCTTCTTCAAGTGGCATCTCATAATATGACCAGCAAGGAGCTTCAGGCAGTGGTTCAAACTCTAGTTCTGACTGGTAATGCATTCCTTTTCTGGGAGCACCACTGGCCACTACCCAAAAACAAGCTAGTGAGTCTCAATCCGATGGCTGTAGTGTTAATGAGTCTATTGAGGTACCACAGGGCTCAACACTAGGCTCCGAAAGGTTAGACTGCTCCAATTAATTCCAGTAGTTAAAAAGGTCACAGCTTTGTGGCTACCGAAATCCACCAGGCACATATAGACCCAGCTAGCTCATTCCTTAAGCATTATCGAGCCTCATTAAAAAGGCCCCGGCATTGCTTAAACATTGGACACTGGTTGCGATGGCGACTGGGACATCAAGGTGTATAGGCCAAATCCTTTGGCCTTTAAGGGTCAGAGGTCATAGTCTCATTTGTAGAAACGTAGACACTACCACCATTTCTTCTGTTCCAACAGCAAAACAGGCTAAATCATAGACTCTAGTTCACACTAAAGTCATATCCCGTTTATCCTGTTGATTTAGGCCAGTTGATGCAATAGCAAGACATCTGTACACTGGAGATGAACTGCACGAGAATCGTTTTCTGCAGAATCCATTGAAATTAAAGATAAGGAGGCAGTACTGATTAATAGACCTGCCATAAAAAGATTGATTAAATGCAAACAAAGCAGTGATAAATTATGTAGGTTTTTACAGAATTTATACCATTTCGACCTTCACCAATTTTATCACACAAATACCATTTTGTTATATTATCTAAATCAATGAACAATGACACATTTTTTATTTATGTTTGACCCTTAATTTTAAGTAAAATGTCTTTAGATGCTAAATATCCTGTCTGTTTCTCTTTTGGGTATATCTGCAGAATAGCCTTCCTAATGAGACCCTTACCTTAGCAAAGGTAGTCTGCCACTGTTTTCCTTGCTCTAAATTATGCTCCTTAAATTGGGCACCTTGAGACAGACGGGGTAAGAAGAAAAGATCAAAGGCCAGTACCTTGGATAATTACACCCCAATCCACCGTCTGGCTTTGAAAATGAATCTATCACTTATGGTGGGTAAGTGCTCAGCCTTAGAGCCCTGGACTGTGACACAGACCTGAAAGAATGGCAGCACTTTTAGGTAGCCGCTATCAAAAGCACTGATGAAAATTTAGCAGGCAATTAACAATGAAAATGCTAATGAGAGGATCAATTAACCTCGATTCATCTTTTATTAGTGATTTAGATATCTTCTGAATGCTCTTTAGTGAGCCGTTGTTTGTTAGGTTATACACAGAGAGATAGTGTTTTTAAGCTTTGATGCTGAGCCACTTTAAGTAAATTTGTTTATCTATCCCTTAACAAGCTAAGTGTAGCAGGTATCCTTGCTTTATAAAAGAAGATATAAAGGATCTACAGTATATTGAATAATATGAATTCGACTAATCCCGCCTCTAACCCTAACCTTAACCTTTGTAACCGTTCATAAGAATGTTACTGCATAAAGAAAGGGACGTAATTTCAGAAGGTTTTACAAAACCTGCTATTTTACAATATTTAACAAATAGGAGAGATTCTATGATATACCAAACTACCTCGAACTTTAGAGAAGTGCAAATAACAGACACGCTAAATCTGTCTCCGGAACATGAATAGTTGAACCTCACTTCAAAGGTTGGTTTGAGGCACCCTACATTACTTTTGTTTGCCTTTAAATAAGTTCAGTTGAATAATAGAGAATTCAAGAGATGTGTTTTGATCAGTGTCCTCATCCCGGATCAAAATGGCGTTGCATTTCCAGACGATTCGGTTCAAACGTGTTGCAGTTTGGATGAATAGTTCTGTATTCATGATAAGTTCTGTCTTGTTCACGGGTGCTCTTTGAACTGCAGGCAGACGTACTCCTTGCTCCCAGAGTTAGATGCTCCCATTTGTGAGAGAAAATAATGAAACGGTCACGTCTTGGCCAGCATCTTCTTTGAGAAGGCCAGTCGCTAAGTTACCTTTATCAAGAGTGCCAATGGGAAGAAAGAAGAGATAAAGGAGGCAAACAAATAAAGGACATGCAATCACCATAGAGCACTAAGAGGGACTGCTAATTACATCTGTCGGTGTGTGTGTTGGGAGAAGTGAGTAATGGAGAAGTGTGTGTGGGATACTTGACAGGAAACCTAACACACTGCTAATAAAGATGGGCTCTAAGAAGGAATGAAAGAACAGGGGTAGAAAAAGAGAGAGAGCAAATAAAGATCACAGAAGAGAGACCATTGTGGAGTCTCATATGAACACCTTGACCAACATACGTAGATATTTAAATACAGCTATGAGCAGATGTAGTTTAGCGTGTTATACAGTATGTACGTATGCCAAATGGCCTGCTATATGTATGAAGAACCACTAATTACTCTGAAGGCTAGGTAGTCATGCTCTATTCCAGACATGTTCCACCTGTTCACACTGATTTAGAGCTGTAATGAAGACTTGCAAGCACACAGTAAACAAAAATGTCATTTACGGCATGTGGCATGTGATGGGGTTCAATAATATTGCTGCTAAAGTTTGCTAAGTTTAAAGAGGAGCCTGCTTTACTGTGTCATAAATATTTATGGCTCTGCATGAATACCAACAGATTTCATGTACTCCTCTCTTCTCACTCACCCTGTGTTCTCCATTCCTATTTTTCTGAGTAGGGCTGGTTGATCAATTCTACCCGCACCTTCGCAAACACACACAGCCTCAAAGCCAGGCCTATTTTAAAATGGGAAACTGCAAATATATTCCCATAAGAACGGTTCATATTTTGGATCTGATGGAAATGCAGAATGATCAGGTCATCCTTCCATCACGGCCTGTCATCTGATTATAGTCTTAATCTTCTCTCAAAGTTTCATTACTTCCACAACTTCAAAATTGCTTTCCCATATACTATTTTCTCCAACCTGTTCTCATGAAACCTTTGTACAAATTTGAACAAGCGAGGGTGATGGGGTTGGACTTTTTCAATTTAATACGAATGAAGTCGTAAGAAAAGATATGAATGCTAACCTCGCCCCTATCCCCTAATTTTTGAGTCATGTGAATTGCTACAAATTTGCAAGTCTAAGACCACGTCGGTTTTCTTTTCAGTGTTGAAGTCAGGTCCTACCTAGTGCACATGAGCCCCTCAAATGCTGGGAATTTTGCACACTTTTAGGCTGTTACACCAGATTTATTCCCATACTATTTGTCTGGGACCTTGGAATGAATGGCAAAGAGAAAGACAGCAGGATAGAGAGTCAGTGTGAAGGCAGAAGAGTAGCAAAGTCTACAAGAGAAAAACTTCCCAACTTGTTGTCTGCACAGTTCGACATTAGGGTCACTTTTGTTTTTCTTTCCCTGCTGTTTTCTCTCTCTCTCTCTCTCTCTCCATTACCCTCTCTTTCTTTCTGTCGCTCTTTGCTGTGTTACTGGAGTGAGAGAGCATCATGTCCTTCTCACAGAGGCAGCCACTGTGAAACGGTTGCCTTGCTCTTGCTGCCGCCGAAAAACGTGCAATAAATAATTCAACACCTCAAAATAACACCTTTCCACTCGCCGCCTTCTATCCGTAAACTAAAAAAGACAAATGAACAATAAAAGGGATTATGAAAATTTCTCCCAATGTGGATAAAGAAATTACTTCTGAATGTGGGTGTTCTTTTGCCGTTCCCAAAAAAAAAAAGAAAAAAAAAAAGAGTTTGCTTTGTTGTTGAGATGGTTAAAAAAAACGAGAGAGGCTCTCTTTCTCTCCATTTCTCTATCTCTATTTTAGTTCTTCAGTTGCTGTATATTGCATTTGTGACAGATATAGAATGTCAATGAACAGGTGCCAGTTTTTGAAAGTGAAACTTTTGTGGCCTTTTAAAAAAAATGTTTGCAGTTTGGTGATGAGGCACCAACTTACAGTTTGGGCAGTGGGAACAATCTCCTCATTAAATATTTAAAAGAGCTTAACATCCTGTTCCTTACAACTATGTCTAAATTAAGAAATGTAAGCTGTTAGGTAAAGATGAATGGTTAATCAATTTGAAAAAGACATGAGTGTCCAAACATTTCAGCTCTGTAATTAGACCTACGGTATGAGTGTGAAATCAAGGGGCACAAAATGGCAAGAAAATTAGTGTGCATTTTGTATTTTTAATTTTTTTTGTAGATACCATTACTTTAATACCTCATAAGACAGCTTGAAGGACAGGAAAAAACTTTTTTGCACACTATTGTACTAGAACTATGCATCATAAGACTGACATTATCATGTTATAAACATGTCACGGCAGATGTAATAAGTTGTTGTAACAGTTTATGTCCAGTTGTATAGCAGTGTCATGTTACAATTACTTGTACATCATGACAACTGTCATAACACTTGACAACATGACATCTTATGTCATATGTTAAAAACTCCTAATGCTCTAGTCAGTATATATTTTTATGTTACGGCAAATTTCATGACAAATACTTTAAGGTGCTGTCATAGAATTTGTGAATAACGTCATAAACATGTCATAATATTTAGAAGTGTTTATGAGAAATTACGTATAAGTCAATTCCACAACCATGGTGTAGTTCTAACACATACTAATTAGTACAATTACTACAATTAGTAAACATTTGCATATAGCCTTGGCTGATGTGTCATCAAATATCACAATTAACAATAGTGATAGTGTGATACTGTTATATTCTTAGATGTAAATGGTCATGAAAAAAATGAAATCTGTTATAATACTATAGAACACATCTTTTTTTAGTTGCGATTAAGAAGCTGTCATTAAATTTGTCATAAAAACATATGCTAACAAGAGGGCAATTAGCCAAAATTAGCATGGCTTAGGTTCCAGTTGTTAGGTTGTCATACTGCTATGACAACTTATGCCTTAATAATAGGACATGAACTAGCTAGCATCTCCTGTGAACTGTTAATATGTTCTCAGATCTTGACAGCGCTTGAGTTTTCCTTTTATTATGATCTAAACCAATTATTCTTGTCATTGCTAATCAGTTCATTGCTAAAATTCACATTCTCTTCCAATACAACACATCAGTTTATTATCAAACTATCTGCAATTTGAAGCAGGTGTGTTAGAGGAAGAAAAACTCAGAGCCTGTGGATGTGATAGTATGCTTTAAGTAGGTAGCCTTTTGTTCTGGAGTGTTTTATCATCACTGCTTCCCCAGTGTATTTATCCATTGTCCCATTATGGTTATTTATTCACAAAGGCATCTTTTGCCGTCCAATGAAGGGTATATTAAGAGAGAACCTCTTTCTCAAACAGCATTTTTATAAGGCGATGAAGCTAACCGCTAGCATAGAAGTACAGGGTGGTCAGTCCTATTAGGTCTCCTTAGCTTAGAATAGAAAAGGCCCTGGGGATACTGGATGAATGGGTATTCTATTCTGAATCCACAATCTCAGTCTCAGCAACTAAGACTGTTAGTGAGACTCTGACTTTCCTCTGAGTCAGCTAACAGGGGATCCAGCCAGGCCTTTGAGCCTGACTGTCTGAACCTGGAATTAATGTGATAATCAATGGACCAGATCCTTGCTCTATCCTGTTCCATTGTGCCAGTGTAAAGCACCAATGCAATTCAGTGGAGCTTCAATTACAATCTTATAATGGATGAGCTTTGATGGGTGTTAGCTAGCAGGCTAGTGCAGTGCTAAAGAGGTGTGAGCCACAGCTGTGTTGATACTCACTTCCAGTTATCAGTTATGACCCAGGCTGTTTCATTAGCTCTTCTTTACTGCAAATGGTGTGGTGTGGAAGCTATCTGAATTCTACTTAAGTGCGAACTAATATTTCACCCAGTGTTCTGCATTGTAATCCTCAAGATCGCCGAGCTTTTCTTGCTGACTGTCTTTTCCTGATGTATCCCATTAAAGTTGCCTTGCCAAAATAAGTGTTTTCGAGCTAATAAGAGAGGATACAAGAGGTAATGGGCTGATATGGAATTTTAGACTCACTTTCAGTTCTGCTAACTCAAGGCTTTACAGAGGCGTACATCAAAGTACAGTCAAACCGCAAAAGCCCCTATGTGACAGTGAAGGGAAAAGTGAATAAAACGAGTCACCAGGCTGGAAGATTGTGGAAGATAACCATAAAAAAAACTGCTCGACTTGTCCGAGTGAAGCCTACTTTGCAGTTATTTTATTCATGAGCCTGTGAATCAGAATGATTAGAAAATCATTACCCATCTGTCACTTAGGAGGAAACAGTTGGGGGTTACCTTTCATACTAGCAATACACTGCCTGTCTATGAAATTTATGGGTATTGTGAAGCTTTCATGTAATTTGCTAAATATTGTTTTCACCTCAAGGACTAAAGTCACTTTGCAGTTCCCCTTAAAAAACTCCAAGTTACATTTGTCAGTTCAAATATATGGTTTCTATAATGGCTACTTCTTTTTTTTCAGATTAAAAAGACCTCAGGACAAAGAACCGAGGGATGTCTGACATGATACAGTGCCAGATTTATTTTCCGTTTTCTTTATTTTTTACTTTCCTCTGAGAAAAAAATAAAGAGAGAGAACGGAATTTTGGACTTTCACAAGAGAGTGACTAATGACAGGAGCTTGTCTGCTTTTAGGTGCATGATGGAAATTACTGGTAAGACTTGCTACAAAACCTCGCTATGGGGAGAAAAAAAAAAGTGAAATAACTTCTTATAGAGAGAAAAGCTTAGGGGGAGAATGAAGCAGCCTTTTTACACTGATCTGAGATTATCATTGCAGTTTCTTTTACATTTGGGAACATTCGATTTCAGCTGGGGGAGGTGAGTTGTAGGGAGGACAGAGAGGCAAACGTTGTCTATTACATTTGTTTGTCATGTCATGTCTCTCTTTCAGACCTTTCAAAAATAAGAAGCAGTCTCCTTCAAGGTTGGCTTGGCAGGGCTCCATCAAGGTCTTGACTGTCCTGTCAATACTATTAACATGAAAACTGATGGTTGGTGGCTCATAGTCATTCTGATACTGATCTGAAAGGTGGAGTTGTATGAGAAGAAAAATGCTGAAGAAAAGAGTTTGGCATCTACGTGGTGCTTTTAATAGGTGTAGGTCCTTTACGCTTTAAGACCATACACCTCGCCGCTTTCTCCACATTGATAACACTTTACTTGACCCCCGTGCCATAAGACTGATCCTATCATAAACATGTCATGGCAGATGTCATATGCTGTCATGAGTTGTCATGACATTTTATTTTTAATGATATAACAGTGTCATGCTACCATTATTGGTAGTTGCCATAAGAGTTGCCTACGTGTTAGCTACACGCTAAACTTTCCGATAATATTGTGTTGTAATTCCCAATAAAATACCATGCCTGACAATACAGCTACAAAATTCTCTGTATTTTTTGCCCACTAGATCACAGTGGATGTTGATCAATGGCTAGTGGATGATTTATTTTTTCTACATAGGTTACTTTTTTGGTTGTCAACACTTGGCAGCCATTCAGACCATTGACTATTATCCACCCCAATGTCTGTCAGCCAGCCAGAGGATTAAATATAACATACAGAAGATTCAATCAAGGGACTGGTTGTTTAGGCTGTAGCAATCAGCTTGCCGTAGAGTACACAGGGGTTTCATTTCTAAACTCGACTTGGGCACAAGTTGTGAAAATGGCGACAGACTTGTACATAAAGACAATAGAGACTTCTCTAAACTTTTATTTGTTTATAGAGTGCATTATTGGTCAAGTTTGTCATTCAAATTGTTTCATTCTATATCTATTTTATGTATTTATTTATTGTAAATTAGGTTCACCTTTTATAGTGAATATTTATGTTCAATAACTGGTAGAACTGAGAGGCCGAGTTTATGCTGAATCAGAGGTTACAGGCAAAAATTAAAATTCCCAAGTGGCCACTTTTAAGCTCAGGTCTTAAAGCAGGGGTGCCCAACTTTGGTGATTTTCCCCACTCAAAGACACTCAATTCAACCCAACAATTAATTATCAGGAAATCATCAAACTGTGCTGGGTTCTTGTCCTCCAGGACTGGAGTTATTCATCACTGTCTTAACGGGTTAAGCAAAGCCCTTAACCCTCAACAGCTTCGCTATATGCTATTGTGATCCATCTCATTTGTTAGTCCCCTTAGAAACAAGCATAAATGGAAAATACAAATATTCAGTCATGGCTGAAGAAGCATTAACCCTCTACTGCACACATGATGATACTCTTACAAAAAAAAAAAATTCTATTGTATTTTATTACATTAAATGTCTTAAGAATAAAATTTTTCAAAATGTTTATTTTATTTTTTTATTTTTAGGTACATTGCCATGTTTACAACACAATGTAAACAGGCCTATTGAACATTTAATTATTTTTTGTCATTGCTGAAGCAGAGGTACACATTGCATTTGGAGAATTTAACTCTGATAATGTCCTTGCAATGTGGGTTTTTGCACATTTCTTCTGTTAAATAGAATTTTCTGCTTTCAAATTCTTATAGTCTATGCCCACTTTCTTTCAAAATCAACCCCCCTCTCACTGAAATATGAGAGTTATATTTTAGTTAGAGGTAGGAATTTACTCGTAACCTGAACGTTCCTCAAAGCACATACCGGTCTCACATGCCTGTGTCTCTCCTAAAACTGACTCTTCCTCACTTCCCCCATTATCCACTCCTCACTATGGCCTAACTCATCCTTACTATTATCTATAGGAATAACCAATGCCCTCCTCTTTATACCCTGACCATAGAACATGTCTGTCTGCATGTTCTGAACAAAAGAAATGTAAACCATTATTATGAAAGCTGCAATAAATGAAAGTGGAATAATACATTTCTTCTTTGCAAAGATTGCAAAAGCAAATAGAAGTCCTGTCACCTTCATGTAAATGACTGTGGACTTCCCTTGCCAAATCGGGTAATGTGGAGCCTTTATCGTACAACAGTTTTACAAAAACAAGATTTAAATAATGTCAAAAAGTTCTTTAATTACAAAAGATTTAGTGAGTATTTTTTGTGTGCAGCAAAAATATGCAGATTATTAATAAATAACAGACATTTGCAGAGCTCTTATGAGGGTGGCTCAAAATGATGTTCAGTGTGAGAAAGAGGAGGACTGTGGGAGATTTACATGTCATGTGTCTTCACCAAAGTACATAATTAGTTCATCTAAAGCCCACCTACAATAAAAAGGCCAATCAGTGAATATGTTTTCTTTAAATGTAGAAAAAAGATCTGGCAACACCGTGCAGTAGAGAGTTAACTATTTCTAAAAAATACCATAAGAATTTTATTATGAAAAGTATAGTCGCTAATGTTCTTGAACATTAAAGTATTTGTCTATTTGTGAGTTTCATTTTCCAACTCAAAGGTCAAACAAGGCTGGCACAGTACAGTTTACCTGTCTCTGACCTTTAGAGGCATGAAGTACAAGGTTTATCCATATAAGCCATGACAAAATGCCAACATTTATATATGGGTCTTTGTATCTTTGTCTTTGTCTCTCTATAGTTGTTCGCGCTTCCGTTTTTGCTGAATCCCTTTGATGAACTTAGAATTACCAGTTTTTTGGTTGGCTAAGCTTTATTACTAGTCTTCTTTAAAAATCAGAGATGCTCTTGTCACTTTGTGTTTTCACTACATTTCGATCAGAAATGAGGATCAAACAAAGTTGCTTCAGGGAGCCTTCACTGGATGGAGGAGCAGCCAGACAGGGTAAAGCTCTTAAAAAAACGTGTGATTTAGTGCAGCACTGTTAAGAAACTCCTGAAGTTCAGCACTGATGTAATACCAGCTTCTCTCAGCCAGTTTGTAACTTTAACTGCTGGAAAAAGATGGTCTTTCAGCATTACACTGGGAACGATTAAGGTCTCTGTCATAGTCCTGATATTATCGTCCTGTGATATTACCTTTCTGATTTTCACTGCCAGAGTCCCAATTGTCACAGCTACTCTTTTCCTAAAGCTAAGATTATTTGCAGAATATGGGTAATCATCAGACAGCAAGGCAATATCCATGATCAAGACTGAGGATAATGAGGCTTTGGGTTTCTTAGACAGATCTACCAACTCCACCAGATAAGACATTCTTAGAAAAAAATGGGTTCCTCAAGGGTTTTTTTTTGGATAGATGAGATTTCCTAGCTTCCTAAAGGGATTTAACTCTTCATTTTAAAAGATTTTAAAACCTCTCTGGTAGGAAAATCCTCTGTTGTAGGGTTCTACATAGAACGTGCATTGCCCTGTGTATTTATTGTTCTGTGTATTTATTGTTCGGTGTATATTTGCACTCGTCCTCACTGTCGTGTATTTGCACTTTATGTAGTCCTGTATAGCGTGCTGCTGTATCGTTG
>JAOUQW010000025.1:5022950-5037721 GCA_028565825.1 Olivaichthys viedmensis | reverse complement strand
ACAGTACAGTGAAATTGATTCTTCGCATATCCCAGCATGTTGGTAAGCTGGGGTCAGAGGTCAGGGTCAGCCATGATTCAGCACCTCTGGAGCACGGCAGGTTAAGGGCCTCGCTCAAGGGCCCAACAGTGGCAGCTTGGCAGAGCTGAGGCTTGAACCCACGACCTTCTTATCAGTAGCCCAGTGCCCTAACCACTGAGCCACCTCTGTCCTTTATAATCATTGTCAGGGTTACATTCCAACATGATGGCATGAGGAGCACTGATTTATAACTGAGATTGTATTTTTGACCGGATCTACGCTGCAGCCGTCCCAACATATGAAAATAGCGCACACTTTTTAGCCAATCGGAACGGGTAATTACCATAGCCATGGTATAAATCACGATACTCAGCACACACACTATCGCTATCATGGACAGTTAAAAATATCGGCACTACCATTTCCATTCAGAAGGCAGCATAAAGACAGCTGTCTTCTAAGGGTTCTTGTTTTGGACAAATTAGACGAGCATCCTTATGTGTCCTTCTCAGAAAAGGTCATTCCATAATTTTATTTTCCCGGAGGAGAGCACCATGAAAGTTTGAAACATACAGCACTATATCATGATAATATCGTAAACCGTGATCAAAAGTTGGGTTAGTTGGGTAAAAGTTTAATCTCGGTACACAAGGAGCGTTGTGACATTGAGGCAATGAAGTGCTAATAGAGCGTAAATCGGTCCAACATGACTGCGGCTGAGGTCTTTTAAATTGAACCCGACTCTGCAGCGGAGAGCGGCTCGACTCTGTGGTTTCTTCATGCTGCTCCCAATGGGCTTCACGGTAAATGAACAAAGAGGACCGTGGGTAAGAAATCAGAGTATGAGCCTGTGCATCAGGCAAAAGCCGATTTTATTTTAGGGGTACCACAACGTTCATTCATTAGTCTCATATTAAGGAAATAGAATACAAAGCTACCCTTATTTCTCACGTGTGGCTCCACGAGCCACTGCGGGTGGATTATTGAGTTCTCTATATCAATGGAAGGCTCGGTTGTAACCCTATCTTTTAATTGCTACTGATGCAGTGAGCAGTGAGTGTGTTTGCTGCAGTTGTCAGAACATAATCCAGCACGTAGTGTGTGTGTGTTTGTACTCCCCTTCTCCACTCCGGCTAAATGACTACCAGATGTGGTGGCTCCACGTGGCCTCATTATGGCAGACGGAGCCAGGAACTCCTCCACCTCTCAGCCAGAGCGACTCTTCATCTGATCATGTGACCTGGAAAAGGCTCAAGCCTTGGCTGATTTACCCTAAAGTTTAATTTCAGGACTGAGTGGAGATTTGAGATTTGCTAAATAATCAAGTTTGTAAAAATAGTTCATAATCAAATAAAATAATAATTCCATATATATAGATATATAGACAGAGTGTATATATATATATAGTTATATATAGATATACAGATACAGCTATGTGGATTTAATATCATAGTATTTAATATTAAAATAAATCAAAATACTTTTATTGACTCTTCAAAGAATGGAAAATAAAACATAAATAAAAATAAATATAAATAAAATAAAATCCACGTCCTGACAAGCACTTACAGATAAACAGAGAACAAAGTCTTGACTAATTATAACAGCAAGAAATAGAGATTTCAACATAAAATATTTGCGTTTTTCTAATGGTGTATAATTCTTGCAGTATGATTTCCAAGTAGCATAGCTAAAATTATTCCCTATGATTTTATGACACCCTGATGAAGACTTGATCACCCGCAACACATAGGCTGAGGTTTTAAATGTAACAGCCCAGTTTAAATAAAGGCTTTTTATATTTATATTCTACAAGAGTGCCTTGGATCTCAATGTTTATTCCTTATAATAAAAAAAAAACTGTTATACAAAATAACATTTCACTGTGGCAAATTTCCATAATCCTATTTAAAATGTATTTTTGAAAAAATATATCAAAATTGTGTATAGTATACTAAACAGCCATAAAATTAATTCCTTCTCTACTTCGTCCCAGCACTCGACTTTTTCATGCACTTTTAAACACACACATAACCTTTCTGCCTGGGCTTTGTGTTATTGAGACCCACCAGTGGTTTGCATCTTGTGGTAAACCGTTTGAGGCGGTGTTGGTGTATTTTTCTCTTTATGGTAGTCTTTGATACATCTATGCCCACATCTGGAATGTGTTTGATCTGTTCACCAGTTTTCCTTCATGATTAAAAGCATTTTTTTTTTTATCATGCACTGCTGTGGTCTATCGTTTTCTGCCAGCTCTTTTTATTATCACCAAGCTCACCAGTGCATTCTTTCTCTTTAACAAAGTACCTAATAATTGATTTAGACACTGTTAGTGTCTTGTCTATGTGTTTGATTGATTTATTATGATTTTTCAACCTCATGATGGCCTGCTTTATTGGCATTAACGCTTCTTTGGTGCTTAGAGTCCAGATGCCAGTGCCATAACCGTGGGCCTTTTGTTAACTCTCGAGCATGAACTACTGATGTAGTGACACACAGCTGGCCGACAAATAATAATTGCCAGTGATCTGAGATCCTGTGGACGAAATCAGCAGAGAACGAGAGAATCGTGAGTGCAAACAGACGGAACGCAACCAGGCAAATTACACCCGTATCGGTACATCTGTATGGTTCCAGGAATGGGTCTATTCTTGAACAACATATACAGCATCTTGTGGAATCCATGCGCAAGCGAATTCATGCTGTGTGTGAATATAGAGTGCAAAAGTTTGCACCTCCCATGGTTTTTGGGTTTTTCAACAAAAAAAAAACAAAAAAAAAAAAGAAAAGAAAAGAAACTGTACCTCTAGTTTACAATTTATCCACTAAAACAAAGAATTCCAAGAAGTAAAAAATGAGATGTGGGTGTATGCTGCAAAAACAAAACAAAAAAAAACCCTACCAAAATACCACAAAAAAAAGAAAATCCAAAACAAAAGGCAAAATCTACAGGAGAGAGAAAGAAAAAAAAAACAGTTTGAAAAGAACCCAAAGAAAGAAGTTAAAGTGTTGTTGTGACCCTTTCAGTCTCCAGACGCGATTTGAAGAAGGCAGTGTATGACAGTGGTTCCCAACCCTGGTCCTGGAGTACCCCTGCCCTGCACATTTTAGTGTTTTCCCTGCTTTAAAACACCCATGACTCAGAACGGGCCTGTCCAGGACCAGGATTGGGAACCACTGGTGTATGACATCTGGCAGAGTTGCAACAGATTTGTCAAGACGAAGTGCAAAGATTGTCAAAGCATTCTGGCAGAACGGAGATGTCTGGAAGAATAATAGGCAAAGGGTGGGCATACAAGTTATCAGAGAATATTTATATCACATTCAGAAAAGGAGATACAAACTTTTGAACTGATATTTTGATAACATACACTCTATGACCATTCTTGTTACTTGTGATAATAAAGGAACATCTGTGAAATTAGTCATGAGTGCATTGCTGTCAGAATCTCAACTAAATGGCATGGTTTGCGCAAAGCTTTCAGGGACTCCGAGATGTTCCGAGATGAAGAAAGTGTTTAAAGGCCTCTATAAAAACATGTGATTCCACCATGAACGCAGTCTGATGAGAAACACTAGCTTAGACACTTCTCTATTCAAGACCATGTGGCAAACAAGTCAGGATGTTCAACTCCAAATCAGACTCTGAGAAATGTAACACAATCATGATTTATCGAAAAATCCAGGAGGCTGCAGTCTTTCCAGAACAGAAAGAGAGACACACAGGCGCTAAATTAACCAACAGTGTTCACTGTGCTACGTGTGGCTTTCATTTTAATGTACAGTTCATTTACAGTTACAGTTTTGAGACGGAGACAAAAGCGGCGCCGCAGACAAACTCTGTCAGTCATCGGTAGCCATGTCGGTTCTATCAGTTATCTGCTACGAGCCCCTCCCCTTCTGCGCCGTGGTGCATGATGGGACAGTTTAGTGAGTGTGCATTTCCACACTTTATTTGTCCATCATCCGGCTCTTTTTACTGCACTACATTGTTGACATAATCGTCAAGAATGCAGTAATAAAGTGTGTGATTTAAGACACAGTTTCTGATTTATAGTGGAGAACTGTTGGGTTTTAGTAAACAGTCCTGCCCGTATCGGGGCCGGAGCTCAGTTCAGGCCGAGCTCAGTGAATCCAGCAACAGGCAGCGGCGCCGTGCTCTTCCCCCTTCCCTTCATCATCCCTTCTTTCTCCTCAGGCTGAGCCATACGGCTGGGATGCAGCAGCGAGAAGAACTGGAACCTGTGGCCCATTTTCTCCGGGTGGGTCAGCATGTTGTAGCCATGAACGAGCTGAGCGCGGGTGGAGGAGTCACTGCCGCTCCTCAACAGGACCTGAGTGAAACCACCACAGATGTCAGAGGTCACTGTTGAATTTTTTTCATACATGACTGCAGCACTCTGGTTATTACTGTATGTAGGATGCATTAGAGCGAGAAGGGCTGTCATAATGAATTTCACTGTTCAAATACTGTTCGAACTTTCATATTTACGTATTCAAAGGCAACAACATGGACACCCCATGGACGCTTTTTTGTGTGTGTGTGTGATATAAACTCACATCCTGTAAACATTTCTAGTTTATTTAAAACAATGAGGGACATACAATATCTGCATAATAATGTATGAAGTGTAGTGTGTAGTGTGCACGTGATCGCTCATCCTGACCTGCAGCCGTGTGTCGATGCCCATGTTCTTGAGGAAGTCTCTCTGTGTGATAGGTCCGAAGCAGACGACTGCGTCTCCAGCCATCTTCCTCAGATAACTAAAGTCCACATCTGCAGTCAGGTCTGCAGTGCCGGGAGCCTCCAGCACGTCGTGAAGTTTGTGTGCCCGAAAACCCTTCAGAGGGAAAAAAACATCAGCTCAGGTTAGGAGTCGGATTATTTCAGAAATGCGTAAGAATCTTAAACACTGGCTCAATCTTACATTCCAAAATCATACAATTTGTGCTAAATACATTGTCAATGTCTTTTTCTTTTCCACTTTAATGCGAGCTGCAGTAGCATGAATAAGTCTTAATGAGAAGTTACTTACACATACTAACTTATACTACACTACTACTACACTAGCCACACCACAATTTGTGCTAAACCTCAATTTCCCTTTGTTTTTTTTGTTTTTAATATTAATAAGAGCAGAACTTTTCTACCGAAGAACTCTTTAAGTAGAACTTACCCATTAAGACAAGCCTTACTGACTTACTAAACTTAGTACTACTCAACTTTAAATCAAACTGCTTTATATACAAGGACTAGTCACAAGTCATATAAACAGTTTCAAAGTTTTTCACTTTAATGTGAGCTGAAGGAACAAAAAGGTCTCTTGAAGAAGCCTTCATAAATTAAGATAAGCCTTACTGTCTTACTCAACTTAATACTACACAACTAAAACTGACTTATTAACAGTTTCAACTAAATATTAAGCTCTGGATCAGGACAAAATCATAAACTCTCATCATAAACCCCAGTTTCCAAGTTTTGCAGTTTCACGGTTAGCTGTAGTAACGTAAATTTCTCCTGAGAAAGTCTTAAGGAATTAAGATAAGCCTTACTGCATTCCTAACCTTAGTACTACACACCTTAAATTGATATATTAACAATGTTTCAAATAAAGGTTAAGCACAAGTCTACATCATTTTAACCGTGAATCAGGACAGAATCATAAACAAGCACAGGCCTCAGTTTGGGCCAAACCCCAGTTTCACAGCTTTTTTTTTTAACCTCAGCATAAATGTCTCCTGAAGACGTCTTAATGAGAAGTTACACATTAAGATCTTACTATCTTACTCAACCAAGTGGAACACACCTTTCAATTTACTTTAAAGCAATTGTTCGGCCAACGATGAAATGTACACAATTTTCCTATTACCTTAAATCTAGTCAATAGGCCAAGACATGTTTAGTGTCTGACGTTTGCTTCTAGCAGGCAAATGTAGCTAACAAGTAAGAGAATCTTATAGCTGTCAGTTTAGCATCGTGCAAGCTGCATGTCTAAATCATCAAGCATTCGCCTCAAACCGTGTCGAGTTGTGCAGCATCTTAAACAGACTTGATTACATGACACCGTTACCTATAAAAATGGACAAAAGGACGTCCACAGAGTTAAAAACAATAGCAGTGGCCATCTTGAAGCCGAATCACGTTCTTCCTCAGCACATTAGTTTGGTGTCATGCCACGCCAGTGTCAGACTGAGGTAGGAGGTGTGGCCCAAAGTTTGAAGATGGAATTGTATGTTAGAAGATATTTGTGAGATAATATATTTCCAATTTGATTTGTATATTCTGCTATTTTATGAAACTTTTTTTTTTTTTTTGGTACAAATGGTATTCCTTTTGAGGCCTTAAAACTCCAGTGCAAAACTAAAGAAGCAAACTTCAGACAACAAACATGTTTTGGCTGATCGACTACATTTTAGCATTTTAGGGTAAGGGGGGGGGATTGTGTACATTTAATTTTTCGGCTGAACTATCGCTTTAACGTTTAATTTAAAGAGCCCAAGTGTTTATCATTCTAATACTGAATTAGAACAAACTACTGCTAATTTGTGCAGAACCCCAATTTCAGAGGTTTTTTTTATTTTATTTCTTAAGTTACTCCTACAGAAATGCACACAGCCTCTGTCTGCTGGTTTGAAAGGCAGATGGCCTGAATTAGGCTGATCGATTACACCAAAGGACATTTGACCCCCAGGTTTCTGATGTCAGAGGGCAAAGGGCGGTTCAGCCTTAAACACACACACGCACACACCGCTGGCTAAACCACAGCCACAAGGAGGCGGGGCCAGACTGAAGGAAGCATTCATCAGCAGGAGGCTCACTCTGAAGGTGTCCGTCTTTGTCCCATTGTGACCGTAGTCTGCAATCAGCGCCGCGCCCCCGTCTTCTGCGATCCGATTGGACAGCTTCTGAACAATGACGCCGCCTTCTGCACAAACCTCCACGTGCGGACGCTGCTCATCCGCCTGCAATGAAGACGAAAAAAGAAAAGCTAAATAAATAAAGCATTTTGGCTCACATCTGATTTCGCCTAATTCAGCTCTCCGAGTTCACGGGTTGTAAACAGACATTCTGACGTTTCTTAATAAGGCGGCGCCAGTGGAAGTTGGGTTAGCGGGTCAGTGCTAAGTGTAATTACAGTGTAAATTTAGTCGTTTTAGTCTTTTCGTCATAATTTGGCAACACACCTGAGGGAAATGTTGATATTCCTGACAGTTTTGCCTCATCTCCACCGTCACTCTGCCTTTTCAATGCCCTTATAAAAAACGTAAAGACTGAGTGCAAGCTAGCTAAATCCTCCTTTATTAGCTAGCTTACATTTCCCTGTTGCCTGTTCCCTGTTGTTCTCAGGTCCACTTGAATGGCGAGCCAGTTGAAAGCAGTTTTAATTTAGAATTGTGATAACATTTTTGACCAAATCTCAGTTTCCGATATAAGAGAATGACGCACACCTGCCAGCCAATCAGAAATGAGCATGTTCCATGGCCATGGTATATTCTTCCACATCACCTACTCCTAAATAACAATCGAAATGAAAAGAGCTGGGTCACGAATCCCCCGTTTGAAGAGCGCCGGTGCTGCATGAGATCAGGTTTGTCAGACAAACTCCTGTTGTTAAACCACAAGGCACGAGTTTAAGAGCAGGCATGCACACATGATGTAAGCCTCTGGCAAGCTATTATATAAACACCGCCATTTCTTCCCCTGATCAAATACGGCTCTGGCGGCAAACATAAACCAGATGTTGCGTGGTCTGATTCCACAAAGAAAATCTCGGTATTTTTCATCATTTTATCATAACTGACAGGTCGATACGGCGCTCTGCCTTTTCTAGGACACTACTGGTGATTATTCACACACATTTGTGTATCACCACAAACTATGATACAAGTAGAAATGTGGAGATAATCGCTGATAAAAGTTATACGATATATTGTGATATTCAGCGCACACAATATTGTTATCACAGACACTTCTAAGTACAGTCACTCTGGCTGCGTTTCGTTCAGGAGGAGGCTGACTAGGTAGGCAGCATTTCTGAATAGATAAAGTGTCATATTTAGAAGGCAGCAAAATGACAGCTGTCTTATAAGGTCCCTTATTTTGGACGAAACTGATGAAGCATCGTGTGTGAAAATTTCATAAACATGGCATACAGAATTGGCGTTTTGCAAAGATTAGGTCATTATCGTGATATGAAAATTTTATATTGGCATAATGGCGACAAACAGAACGATAACATTATATGATGCAAAATACTCGGTAAATGCATAATAGGTTGTGTTATGCTGTTACATTCACAACAAATTTGGTTTATTATGAGATATAAAGTTGTCACGCACAGCAAGTACATATTACCATTACCTTTTATTAAATACTCACCTGTATGAGTGTAGTGGAGGCGAGAGTAGGAGCAGGAAATACCACCAATCTGAGTTTATCGGGTTCCTCAGGGTCGATATCAACCATCACTTCTCTCCAACCCTTCCCTGTTCTCTACAGTACAGAACGCAGTCAAGCACAATCACTCAGTTACTCAAAAAATTATTTTCTTGCCATTGTTGCCAAAAATGATAGAATTAAAATCAAACTGAATCCCATTGTATCACATCAAAACAGCTCTAAATCGTGTCGTATTGAATTGTTGGCTGCTTTAAATGTACTTTTCATACGTTACGAGATGCACACTATCGTCTCAGAAGGTGAGATGCACACCCCTAAAGTTTACCTGAAACTTGTGGATAGGTAAGGCATCGAAAAACTCATGGGCCAAGAATATACTGAAGCCTGTTGGATAGAATAACAATAAATAACACATTTTTATTAATTGAGGAACCAAATTATGGTTTCAATCAGAGCCTAAAAATACATTTTGAAGCTCACCAGCCACTGTGGCTAGTTGTTTATACCTGCATACATACTTTCATTTATAAAACGCAACTCATCGATTCATTTATTGGGGTTGCTGGAGCAAGCATACAACATTTTATTGCTGCTAGGACACCGTGTGTGTGTGTGTGTTTTTCAGTCCTGCTAAATTGGACTTTAAATAACCACAAGTGTGCTATATTCCTAAAGCAGAGGACAGCCTGCTACTACAAATGTGTTTCACATTATCTTCTCATTTCTAATAACATTGACAGTCTTAAAAAGGGCCTGTTAGCTGGATCATAGGGCTGAGCGATGTGGCAAAAATATCATATTGTGATACTTGACATTTTCATGATAAACGATATGCATCATGATATTTAGGTTTGCTGAGATTTTGCGAACAAAGAGGCAACTTTATATCCAGAGATGTTAGTATCCAATTCAAGTTACTTCTTACAGTGAGCAGCAGTGGAGTTACACAGGCATTGACACTCGACGATACCCACGATACTAAGAAACGTGTATAATGATTTTAATTTATTGCGATATTTATACCACATCGTCATACTGTCCAGGCCTACTGGGTGCCTACATGTGCAAGGAGACACACTACAAGCAGTATATATTAATTATATAACACAAACTTTTTTTAATAAGCAGCACTGTAAGGTTACCCACCAAAGTGGCTGGTAAATTAACAGAGTTACACACACACACACATACATATACAGTGGGGTCCAAAAGTCTGAGACCACATTCTTTGTTCACTGAGAGAGAGAACAGCAACTTCATCACAGATACAGAATGTTCTGAATAAAGAACGAGAGACTCCAATCAGCAAAAGTACTGTCAAAAGAAGGCTAGCTAGTAGTGGTCTCAAAGGACGAGTAGCAGTCTCTAAACCATTTCTCAGGAAGGGAAACAAGGCTAAATGCTTGACATGGGCTAAGACATACCAGCATTTCATAGTGGATCACTGGAAAAAAAGTCCTATTTACTGATGAATCCATGTTTGAGATTTATGGCAGTAACAGTTTATGTAAGGAGACGAACAGAAGAGAGATTGATAACACAGTGGATCAAATCAACAGTGAAACATGGTGCTGGATTTTCAATGTGCTCTCAGACTTTTGTATCCCACTGTATGTGTTCATAGTTCATGCAAGAGTGCAGGAGCAACCAATTTGAAGATTGAACCATCACATTCAACGTTGTTAGCATGTTGTTTCACTGTTTCTAGTGTAGTGAGTCACATGTAGCTCATGTGGCATTTGTAGCTCAGGTTATTGATTCAATTTATGTATCCAGGAAGTAATGTTGCGTTCTGTGGAAACTGGGAAGTTGTCGACCTTCAACTAGGAACTTTTGAGGTTGCACCAACGCTGTAAGGTGGGAAGCTCAGAGTCAACAAATCCTGAGTTCTCAGTTGTCAAGAAGGCAGCATAGGCCACCATGAACAAAAATAACCTTTGTGCAATGCCCAGGACCCGTACTTCCTTGTGGATAATAGGCCAGTAAACAAACTCCATTGAATGAATATGGGCTTATGCTAACAACTTTTTTCTTCAGTTCTTATGACACATCTATTGTGAGTGTCAGGTGTCTTGCACACGGTTGGTTAGGATGCAAATGCAGGTTTATTTGCAGTGATAAGGCATACAATCCAGAAGGGGTAAGCATATATATATAATGGTCAAACAGGCAGAGGGTCAGGCGATTGGCAAACGGGCAAAACTAGGCAAAGACAGGATCAACAAATGGAATAACGGGCAGGATCAGAAACAGAGTGCAGCAGACAGGCTTGGTAACATCACTGAGAAAATCGGGTCAGGGGTATTTCTAATGTGGAGTGTGATTGTGAACAGGTGTCATGTCATGTGATGCAGGAGTGCCTGGAGGATTCTGGGAGATGCAGTTCGTTTATCTGGCAGATGCTGCCGGAACCGTGACAGTGAGAACACAGTGGACCCAATTGCATTTGTATGCTGTTCGTTTGGCAGAAATTATTAAGATATGATGGTAATAAGAAAGTGATAGATATATAGATTAGATAGAAAGATATACAGATAGTAAGAGAGAGGATTGGATTATCCAGACAGGACATACTGTTCATCAATCAAGCGGATTTAGGACAAAAAATGAATCCTTCATCTTGTATATCCCTCAGATGTCACCTTGTATCCGATGCTCCACTCCTGAGGGGATAACTCCCGCACAGATGGCCCGGAAGTGTGTCTGCAACATGCTGGGACAACTGTCCCTATCCTCCTCCCTCCCTCCCTCTCCCCATCTATCTGTCTCTCTCCACATCCCTGAGCTTTCAATAATTCACACAGAACCATTCTGCCTGTTCTGCGAGACTGCACCAGAGCAGAAGAGCTGCGCAACACTTAACCCAAACCATGGGCGGCCCAAAAGGCGCCTAACCTGTCCCAAATCATGGAGCTCTCCATCACAGAGGAGACGACAGCTCATCCCTGCATCCCTTCATCCCCTGCCTGCATTTGTCATGCTGAAAGAGACAGGAGAAGGTCCCGAGGTGAACGGAGTGTGAGTCATGATTTTGGGCCACAGTCAACCCCAGTCAGCCGGTTTGCGTATGTGTGTGTGTTGCCATTGTATGTCTGTCTAGAGAGTGACCTAAAAAGCTCGATGCCCTCATGCAAGAGTAATAGCGCCTTGAGGGGGCTTCAAAGTTTTATACTTTTATTTTTTAAAGATTAATTTCTGGCAAAATGGTTTTCATGAACACCAAGAGCACGAGGAAAAGGTTGAGGAAAAATCGCTGCAGAGGGTTCGACAGGATATGATATCACAAGATTGAGCATTTACCCATTACTGTTAAAGGGGATAGTCAGTATTGTTAAAATTAGACTATTATGTTTGACTTTTCCAAAGTGTTTGAACATTTTCTTTTCATTTTAAGTTGATAGTCTTTCAGGAGGAACATAAGTTGGGTCTTAAAAGTCTCAACGGAACTCTAATTTAACAAAATATCGTGTTTGTGTCTTTACTATAAATTCAGTTTGGCGGACTAGAACAGCTGTGTCGATGAAGATTTTCTCCAAAAATGTCAGGACATTGTGTCAGATTTAAGCATCACTGACACCTCAAAACAAGAGAACACAATCACTTCACAGGTGAAAGCTCTAACAGTATTGTGGGAGTTAAGGCAGGGGTTAGCTAAGCTTCTGGCTTGGTGGGTGTACAGTTTAGGCTACTGTTCGCACCATTTAACTTATCTTTAATTGGAGCTTTTAGGTAATGTTCTTAATATTTGGTAGTACATCTGAAGATTAGTAATGTAAGATTAGTTTGTGCTTTTGCGTTCAATTAGATTGTCTGGTTGGTTTATGATGTAACTTACGATAGATAAGGTTAGATTGCTGTCATGTTAGCTTCAGCTAACATTATGTTACTCAATCAATTTACAAAAAATAAACATTAACGTCATACAAAAAAGTGCACTTTTACATAAAAACATGATTTTATGTAATTTTCTTATTTACAATCTTGTTATTGTTATTTAAAACAACATATTCATCATAAATTGATCAAGTAACATTACACTAGCTAAAGTTAAACTGACAGACAGCTTCAACCTAACCCTAGATATTGTAAGGCATGTCATGATAAACATCCAAGTACAAATCCAATCACAAAACAAATCTTACCTAACTTCACATGCACTACCAAACACTGTTGACGTGTCTGTTTTAGCCCAATGAGGCATCTAGGTTTCCTAAATCTATGTATGGGACTAACTGCATTTGCTGGTCATGTGACATTGGGATCGAGAAGTAAAAGGCTCATTAAGTAGATCAACTCGGTGAAAGACAGATAAATCTCATGAAATTTTTTTAAGTAAACTTAACCAGAACCACACAAAATGTGAAAAAAATTCTATCAAGTGAGTGTGAATTTGTTGGATTTCATACAAAAAAGCTGTGATGGCTAACCTTGCCTTTTTTCTTAACCTTAACCATTCCTCACTGTTTGGCTGAGTTAGCTTATGTGAATTCTTTCAGGAATTTGTAATTGTGAGACTGTTGCCAGAACAGTAGGCAGTATAACACTAGGCACTTGCTTTCTCTGCATTTTCCCATTGTCCTACTTTTTTGTTCATTTTTCTTCTTTTCTGTTACTATCTCTGTGTTTTGGGTTTGCAGTGCGCTGACCTGGTCGCTGTATTTGTTCTGAAAGCCGAGTCAACCTGAACAGCTTGCTACGCTGAGACGTAGCCAAGCTGCTGCTTCTACGCTCTACACAACCTGCTTTCAGTTGTTTCCTTCACAAAATGAGCATTTTTATTCATCATGCTATAACTCTCTGAGTGCCTGTTTCTCATTCCATGCGGTCATCTCGAGTGTAGAGATAATAAACAGCTGTATTGTCTGCTCATATAGGGAGCACTGTGTAAATGTGTGAGCTGGTTCCATTATTCATCCACACATCAGCCTCTCTCTCTCTTTCTTTCACTCTCTCTTAGTGTTTCTCGCTCAAACACAATTCAGCAATCTCCTCCTACTGACACCTGCCCAATCCCACCCACAACCCTTAATGTGTCATTTCTCCAAAGTCATTTTCAACTATGCTTCTATGAGCTCAGTTATTAGAGATGATGCTGCTCTTGAGAGTGTGCCTCAGGCTTTGTGCCTGTGTGTGTGTGGTTTCTCTGATATTGCTGTTCATGTACAGTATGTATGCATACATCACATTGTGTGTTTCTTGATATCTATGTACGTACAGTATGTACTGTATATGTTAGAGATTGAAATAGTAGCCTATATATGAGTGTGCTTGTGTTTTTTGTTGTGTACGAGTGTGGAATTAGATGACAGCCTTGGTGTAGCTGCTATGGCTGGGTACAGCCACGATAAACACTGACAGCTTGTACAATGTTTCTGTCCTTGCTGCGATAAGCTATGCTAAAGGTTGTTATTAAAAGTTATAGTCCCCTGCCTTTGCTTCCATGGTCACAGATTCATCTTCTCTCGCTTCCTCTCTCTCTCTCTGTACCTGTCATCTCTTTCACCTCTAGATGCTCTGGTGGCATCATCACAGAATATATTTTTAGAGTCCTCATGAAACTTTCAGCCTCTTGTCTGTTATCTAAGCACAGACACCTTTGGAACATATAAAGGTAATGTACTGTTTTTTTATTAGATAGATTCATCTGCTTGTGTAATGTGTGTTTATTAAGGTTTCGCTAGAATTGCATATAATACACAGTCTTTTTGCTTATTTGCAACTGCATTTTTGAGGTACAAGTTACAAATCCCATTTTCATATTAATTAGCCTATAATTTTATACTACTACAGGCAGAGTGAACATTAGCATTAGCGCTACAATATACACTTATATCACAAAAACCACAGAAGCTGAAAATTGTTTTTTATTTCTTCAGCGAAGAAATTCACAAGGAGGCAATATTAAAATTTTATCATAAAATATTAGATTAAAATGTTAAAAACATGTCTTTATTTTTTTACCCACAGTAATATTTTTTGTCACTGATTTTAGATTTCTAAGACGACCCGAGATCCATCTAAAAAAACATTTGAATTCGTCTTCAGGCAGGAATATATATAATCCTCGAACACAGTTAGGCCGAATGTCAAACGGCTTCCGATTCACTATATTATTCTCACTACATAGTGTACAACCTAATGGTATTGTAAAACCTATGCAGTGTCATATGTGCCCAATAAAATAACATTTGAGATTCAGCCACAGAAAAATAATGACTCCAATAAGTCTCTGATGGAAATTAAGTATGTACGTAATAGCACTTTTAGGAGTCATTATTTTTGTGTGGCTGAATCTCAAATGTTATTTTATTGGGCACATATGACACTGCATAGGTTTTACAATACCATT